>JBCEWB010044487.1:0-14473 GCA_039654565.1 Peronia peronii | reverse complement strand
ATATAATTTGATTATGAATTTAATGTAATTTTGTAAAGCGCATTTATATATCAAACTGTGAGTCTGAGTCACTTATGTAAACGGTATTCACTTGATTTATTGTGATTCCATTAGGACTTCAGAGAAACTTAAGTAAATGTGAATGTTTTAATTATTAATCATTATTTTGAGATCTCTCTGTATATTTCAAGTCTACTAGAGCCATTGTTGAATGAATAGAAATGCTCAGCCATGCTCATTCTGTGCCCATGGATAGGACCTGACTTTTAAACACTTTAATAATCATTCATATCATAGGGATAACCAGAATATGAAAGTCATTAGTATCATGTTTGGTCCAATAAACAGAGAGAAAGAGGGATGGAGACAGAGAGAAAGAAAGAATCTTGGGCAGGGAGAGGGGGACAGTATTTGTTTGTTGGTTTTTGTTGGGATTTAATGTGCCAAATGTGGCTATATTGTGTCAAACACGGTAAAATAAGTTTACACGTCAAGAAGAAGAGAGGAAAGAGAGCGGGACAGAAGACAGTAGAAAGGAGAGAGAGAGAGGAGATGTCACCCCTGGAACGTCGAGGGTGGTATTCCATGAGAGACATCCTACCGATGACGGGCTTTCACCGCCTGCAGGTGGGAATAAAGAACCTACTTATATACCCCGGGCCCCCACGGGGTGGAGAGGATGACAGTGTAAAAATGATATAAGAAATGAGATCTAGTGAAGGAAATGAACATATCGAAATGCATTTCAATATAGTGAATACCACTTGTATCATGTTTGGTGCAAAGAACAGAGAGCCAGAGAGAAAGGTAGACAGAGGTCATGATGACAATCGGTGTGCATATGATATAACTTGAGCATTATATAATTTTGATAATGTTATCACACATAAATTTATCACGATTCATCATTTTGACATGTATGTCTGTAACGAATCATGATAGCGCATGCTGGGTATACGCGAGTGTGTTGTGAGCGATGTTCAGTTGATCGTAATTGTGTGCTGGGCCCATGCAAGTGTGTAGTGTGCATGCAGCGAAGGTCGCGGTTAGTGCCGCGGAGCTTCGGGAAGGATCTACACGGGTCTAGTAAGATCTCGTGTGTATGAGATATATCACGTGTGCCGGCGCCAGCACATTCGACACAGTTGGAGTAGCTCAGATCGGGCCAGTATATATATGAGGGCTTGGCTGACTAGGGAGAGGACAAGTGTACTGCAGAGAGGACGAGTGTACTGTAGTGAGAGAAGTGGAATGCAGTGAGAACTGTGTATCGGAGCTAGACAGCTGCCCTGAAGTTTGTATTGATATCAATCACCTGTAATAAATTCTGCATCATTTCGACGTGAGGATTCCTGTTGTTGTTTCTCCATCATTGCGTGTGTCTCATCCGCATTCACCGCCTGATCGCCACTTACATCGTCACGACAAACACCCTTCAACGTCCAGAAAGTTCGTGACAATGTCATTTCCGTATAATGATTGTCATTAATATCATGTTTTGTGCAATATGAGGACAGCTGTGCTCATGCGTTGTTAAATTAAATCCCAAATGTAATATCAAGAGAAGGCTAAAGGTGCAAACACAGTTCATCTGTATTCATTCCCTTTCAGTCGCAGCTCCGTCTAAATTATCGAGGGACTTCACACTTGTATCCAAAATAAACATTAACACTATAACTTTATAGATGAAAGAGCATGAAAAGGAATGGTGGCGAATTGGAGAAGAATCTACCATGTTTTCACCTTCATAGTGTTAATTTTTGTTTTAAATGGGCGTGATGTCACTGGATAATCAGACACAACCGAGACTGAGACGGTTCGAAGATGGATGCACTATGTTTGTAGCTTAACTCTATCACACCGGGAAACCTGAAACTGAAATTTCTCATAAGGCACACCACAACCAGGTGGAATATAATGTATAAAGTTTGTATATATACGGGCTGTACAGTTATTAGTCCAGATCTGGCCCTGGTGTATGCAGAGGTGGTAGACCATGCATGTGAGGTATGTGCCTGGCTCGGTCCAGCACTATTTGGTGAATGTATAATCAGTGATGTGTCTATATTGTTGTTCTACGTGTTTGTTAGTGTGTTTTGTACGAAAGACAAATCTGGGTTAGAGAGAGGGGGAAAGATATTGAATTTCATTATGTTAGCCCGTCTTACAATCTGTATGTGAGAGTGAGTAACTGTGTAGACACGCCATTTATAGGCGTATGTATGTGTGTGTATGTATGAGAGAGAGAGAGAGAAATTAATGGACAGAAGACGTGTTAAGGGAGATTATATATGCCATGAAACTTAGAGAAAGAGATAGGGGGGGGGTAAGGGGGGGGGGGTGAGAAAAAAGTCAGGACAAACGAAAGGCAAGATATATAGACAAAATGGATAGGCAGACATACCGATAGACGAATACGGAGACAGACAAATAAAACAGAAAGACAGAAAGAAGAGGAGAAAGACAATGACAAACAGAAACGAAAAGAGAGGGGAGAGAGTAGAAATAAAGCAAAGAGTAAGACGGAACCAGAACTTCAGAAGGAAAAGGAGTAAGAGCCAGAGGCCGGAGAATTGATATACAGCTTGCATGGCTGAGCGTGTGATGATCTTTAACTAATTCATTCTGTTGTCTAACAGGACACCTAACGAAGCCAAAACTTGTAGATGCATTTTATTTGCCGCAAAAGTCCATGAATCGGAGCCACTAGTAGATCCTCTGTTATAAGCATGTTCATGGCAACTGACAGGTCTTTGTAGATGATGGAGCTGGACAAAAAAAAAAAAAAAATTACGTTTGAAAAGTGGTTTATACCATATTGTAGGAGTTACGCCGACATTGTACACCGCTACGAGCGGCTGATCGGAGTGAATGAGTTAATGTTCTCTCGTCAGGTGACATTCGCATCTGTCTTCCCGTACAACCAGACATACCAACACACACTCACACACACACACACACACACACACACAGAGAGAGAGAGAGAGAGACTCACATGCACCCGTGTGCACTGACACAAACCAAGCAGAGACCAGGCTGTGCCAACAATCAGTTGGTCTTACCTTTCACAAGAAACCAAAGTTGCTTCAAATTACGATAAACATATTTTATTATTATGGAGAAGATCTTAACAGCGTTTTGTCTTATTGAAGTCTGAACATGTTGTAGTTTTAAGAAGGCCAGAAATGTGTAGTTGCTGTTATTTTACAATTAGATCTGTGCAGAACTGTGCTGCAATTACTGAGAAGGCCAAAAATGTGTATTATCTTATATTAATATCTATGTATATTGTCATAACTGTGAAGGCCATTAATGTGTATTATACCATAAGATCTGCATGCATTGTAATTACTATGGCTACTGTATATTTTTATGTATTATTTTACCTTGAGATCAAAGTGTATTGTAATTACTGGGAATGCCCTAAGTGAATTTTAATCTGCCTTTCAAGCCAAATTAGTTTTATTCCACAAACAACCACGCAGCAAAAACGTCTTTTTCTTCATTTGTGATATAATTGACTCCGATTCCGACAAGAGCAGCTGAGATCTTTTTAGACAAGTTTTTTTTTTTTTTTTTTTAATAGGCCTTCAATCCTAAGAAAATAGGGTTATCTCGGCTATACGTACGTGTCAGGTTTGGTGAGAATGAGTTTTGGAATAGAAATTTGTAATTTGAAAATTTCTCCGTCTCTGCCTATTTTCATCCGATTTTCAACTACCAATGGCTCTTTATCGTCCGTATTGTACATGTGGGACCATCGTAAATATGTAATAGTATGTCCTTATCTGAGAATGCTAAAGGTCGGTCTTCCTTAGCCAAGATGTCAGCTGAAAAAAAAGGGCACCCCTGTTTAAGTGCGGTCTCAGTCTGTCTCAACTACAGAAGTTGCAACCCTGAAGTAAAAATGGCACACATCCATTACTGCCTCCCAATTATTCAGGGACATGATTATGATTGGTCATTTAAGTCTTAAGAACGTACCTTGGCCGTAACCCTAGCCCTAACCCTAACCCTATAACCAAACCCTGATGTGTTGTCGCTGTTTGATTTAGGGTTCGTGTTAGGGTCAGGACTAGGGTATGTTCTAGTAGACTTAAATTAGTACTCAAATCATACTTCTGTATAATTGGAAGATAGAAATCGATATGTGCCATTTGACGTTCGAGTTACGATTTCTGTAGTAGAGATAGACTGGAACCACACTTAAAGAGGAGTGAAAAAAAAAAAAAAAAAGCCAGCAGATTCTAAATTTTTCCCATCCCTCAGTAGGATTCGAATTCGCGACGTTTGGTTTTGGCCGAGAGCAAACGCTCAGCCCGTCAGCTACTACTCCCCCTCTTTAGACAAGCAATTCGTTGGTCCCCTTTGCATGCGGGCAAACACGGAAAATTTTGATTTTAGTTTCGAGATACGATCAATTGAAAAATGAGATGATTTGAAATGTTTCTTACAACCTCTTTATTTCTTTGTCGATTTTCATTTTTTGCATAAATGTATTTATTTATTAACACAATAGTAGAGTCTCGATTAAGCCCATCTCCCGGAAATTTCGTGCGTCTATTTTTAGAAGGAGGGCCTATATCGAGCTGCGCCCGCTTGCGTTCAATGATCGCGAATAGCAAATAGTTAGTTTCGGGGTAAAGAACATTTCATTTTTGCAAGAATTTCTGTAGAACAGAGATATCTCCGTGTAATATCAATTTTAGAGATTCACACGTAGGCCTACATAGATTTAGATCTATCTATCTATGGTTCTGACATCCCTTCCTCCCTCTTAATATTTTGTCTGCCAGTGCATTGAATCCAGACTAGGACTTCGATATAAATTACATAAAATGTTTATTCGTTCATTTGATAAGCCTTGCATTTTACGCATCTAGGCGATTTCTTTTTTTATTCATCTAGACTAGATCGAGATCTAGATATGGTGAGATCTAAACTCTTGACTTTTTTGTAAACCAGCAGATCTAGATCTAGATCTACTTTAATATGAGCGGAGATCAGCCATAAAATGTGAAATGAGCGTAATAAATTTGTAAGCTTATTATCGTTAGTTTTATATATTACGCATTTTCACAATAATCATGTTTGAGTTCAGTTAATGTGCTTTTCATTTCACCGTTTGAGCACTGTGAGGTAAGCTTGTTTTTGTTAGCTTTACGATACCAAAGGCGGAGAAAGATGAGAACAATATAATCAAGATATAGCAAAATTCTGCTCACACAAGTATGACTTAACTAATACAATGCCTATTCAACATACTCTTGTTCATAAGACCTTAGGTTAGGCCCACTGTTTTTTTCTTAAAACACTGTGGAAAAAAAAAAAAACCCACCATGGATAACATCCTGAGTATGTTGATGTGGTGTTGGGATTTTAGTACAGTAGAACCTGGATGATAAATTATATCTACACAAGTTCTCTTCCTGCACTGTTCTGTTCTCTTCCTTCTTTACTTTTGTTATTTATACCTTGATATAAAGATACCTTGATATTAAGTATAAATTCTATACATTTATCCAGATTCTGGGAGTAGCAGTATCTTTGAAAGTAAAATATATTGACAGATCAGCCACATAGTACTAGATGATCTATAGATCTAGATCTAAATCTAACCCCTGCCAGATAAGTTAATAATATTGTGAATTTAAACTATGGATAAACAACACAGATCTTGCTGTTGCTTTGTTAAACATAAGCGCACACTCAAAACAAACACTATCCTTTGAGCACAAGGAATGGTGGTAACCAATGTTGCCGATATGAAGCTGGCTATGCAGGCGATTACATCGCCTTATACATTTCATACATCTTTCTCATGTTTTAGGCTGTGGAAATCTTTTGAAAGTCACCACTTTCATATCCTCATGATCTTTTTGCCTTGAGTCACTTACTCGCGCCTCAAGAGCATGTTTTGTTAACCATCCTCTAGATTCAAATCCTCAGTGAATAGGCTTTGGCCTAATTGTTTCAGCGCAGTGTGGTGGGCTAGCCCACCTTCTAAAAATAGATGCCGGGGATTTCGCAAAATGTGCTAATCAAGACGTCTATTTGACAAGACGCCTTTTTTCATTTTGGCGCCAAAATTTTTTATTGCATTACTGGATTCTCATCAACATTCCACATCTTATGAACTGATCAGGGTTTGAGAAAGCACAGTCATTTTTTAATTATTTAAAGGGAACGATTTTTCAAAATGCCTTTTTTTCTGCTGAAATGCAACAAACCGCCTTTAATTTTACAGAATGCCTTTTTTTTTTTAATAAACGTGTTCACCTGAGGCCGAGTGAGATATCAAACACCTTTAATTTTAAAGAAGGCCTTTTTTTTTTTTTTCGAAATAAAGGCGTTCTCCTGAGGCCGAGTGAGATGACAAAACGCCTTTAACTTGATAAAATGTCTTTTTACGTAGAAAGAGAGGCGTTTTGCTAGATGATTTGTAATGGGGCAGAACGCCTTTTAATTGATAAGCTTTCCTGTCAGTCATTTTGTCTTTTCTTTCATTGTCCTTTTACTTTAGGCTTACTGAGTTCAATAAAAGTAGTTTGCGGTAGTTCTTTTCCCACATAGATCTTCATTTAAGTCCATATTTAATCGCATCATATCAAGTGTCAATAATTGTTTACATCTAATCTTGGGGCTGAAGTCTAGCAATTTGACTAGAATGTATGGAAATCATTAAAATCTGGAACCAGTAACTCTCAGACCAAGAACTGTCTCTTTAACTTTGTCTGCATAACATTGTGAACTTTCTCTTCTACCCCTGGCGCCGACATTCATCTGGAGTCGCTCACAAAGATAACACCGCCCATTTACAAGGTAAAATTAAACGATATTTTCCCTCTCCCAGGTCAATCGATGACCATCATGGGAAGTTCCATGATCCACGATGCTGCTGACATTCTAACAAAGGCCACAATCTTTCATCAAAATGGGAATATGGCTGTTCCAACTGTTACTCAACTTGTTTTTGTTTTTGTCTGTTTATTTGTTTGTTTATTTTGTTTGTTTTTTTTGTACCGAGATTTACAGACACCTGAATTTTAAAAATGACAGGAATGGAAAATCGAAAAAGTGCTCAATGAAAAATTGTAGAAAAAGTATAATGATGAGAAGAGAACGTAACATAAACAGGAGCAGTTGGAGATTTTAACTTCTTGGTGGGGTCTCTCCTTTTCTTTCTCTCTCTCTCTCCCCCTGTCTCTCTCTCTCTCCCTCCTGCTGTATTCATATCAAAACCAACTCTGTTCCCATGAATCCTCTAAAGTTTTTCAAGGAGATCATTGAGCAGTCAGTTTACTTCTCCTTTTATGATTGTGCTCATTATCACTTTATGTGTTTAAAATATCAGGGCATAGACCTGCAACCAGTAACATGAACTGCATCCATGAAAAGTTTCCGGTCTCTGCTGGTTCTTTTCACAGCAATAGGAACGTCACCATCATGATTTTTCAGATGTCCTGATGGTATTGCCAACCGGCAAGTAGTTCAATGTCCGTCATCAGCATTATTATTTTGTAAAAATGTCATAAAACTAAATAAACAAGCGTCACAAATTTGAACAAGAGAAAGCAGAGACCCCCAGGTCTCAGCCTCTTGTATAGAGGATACTGTTGGTTCCCAGGAACCTTAAGTTGTAAGATCTGTGATAACCAAACCTGGTCATCACTGCTCAGTTTTGCTAACATCCCTGTTCAACATGTTGTCCCTACTTACTCAAAGAACTTGTCAACAGAATGATACTTGATAGTGGTAGTGTAGACAATCCATTTCCATCAGATAATCCTTATAACGATTTAACGAGTGCAATACTTCTATATAAAGTTCTTCTACCATTTGCCCCCCGCTGGGACACAATTTGATAGTTCGGAGTTGTCCGTCATTCATTCTATACATCACACCATTGAGTGTTTGACCATCTCACAGCCCGATCTGTCAGTTATTTTTCCCACCAGAAGATCCCAGCAAAGGGATAAAAGGATAAACAACACATCAGGCACCCTAGTTTCTGATTTGCTTGCAGGTGTTCACCATTCAAAACTTGCAACAATCAAATGTAATATATTTCCTTGTCATAGTATTTTTGGTCTGCAGGTTCATCGTATCTAAACATGCTCACCTAACCACCTCTACCTCCAGTCTCACCGATACTTGTCACTCCATTGACAATATCAACTTTCACTCCAGCTATCAAGGAAAGAGAGCCCTTAGCTCAGAGAATGAAACACAATACATGCACTTGAAATTTCCAACTGCCCAAACCGTTGCATGGAAAAGGTCAGACAGGGATGACATCATGCTATTTGTGAGAATACTGCAGCTTACAATAATGCCAAGAAACTGATTTATCTTCCTGTTAAACTTGACCCATCAGGAAAAAACAGACAAACAAGCAAAAATATGATGTAGATTTACTCATAAAAAAGAAACAGCATTAAGTAGACCCTTTCTGTTAAAGAAAAAGGTATTGTGGTTGAGTAACCCTAATCGCAGGAATGGCTATCAAAACGCCTTTTTTTCTGGAAAAAGGCATTTTATGTTTGAGTAGTGATTCAACAAAACGCCTTTTTGACCTCAGTTTATTTATTTCAGCACCAATTTAAATTAAATTCAGACAAAGTTAAAAAACATCATAATGTGTCACTTCAGTTATCAAAAACTATGTTTTGTTCACTATCTTTAAATCGGGAGATTGCAAAACTAAATCACGATTATCTCGGAACAGCATTTTTTAGAAAAAGGCATTTTGTCAGACCACGTTAGCACAGTTCAGACCATGAGATTTGTCAACTGTCTTTCTGTTTATCCTGCTGCTTAACCACTTCATTGCTAACAATGCACAAGATACTTCGAAAAGAGATCTCTCATATGCTAAAAGACGTACCACATACGTCCTGGCTCAGCTCACCACCAATCACCCCATTTACCATTTTGATCTGATGCCCCGATCATTGAGTGGCGTTTTGCATCTATATACAGAATATTTTGATAGATGCCACAAGCAGATGATTGGCAGATAATCAAGCGATGAGAGCCTAGTATTGTCTGTTTGTTTATGTGAAAATTACTAACAATTGAATACCAGTCGATGCCTCTGACTGTCTGTGGGAAAGCAGACAATGAGTCCCAGTTGGCTCGCTTGCAGGTGGGGGGACTGAATGCAAGTGAGGGTGGATAATGATTGAGACCCACTGTATTGCTGACATTTAGCACAGGACTGCAAAATTGGCAAAGCAGTGAAGTAGTTAAAACCATTGAAGATGTCAGAAGTGAACTAACATGACAGATCTACAGAGAAATGATCAAATGATCTTTGCAGTGTCTTGTTTGTGACATAGTGACAGAAATGCTAATCACATTATGGTCATATTGTGTGATCAGCAATTCGTTCATTGAGATGATATTTTGCGAAAGATTCCAAAGTGAAAGTTAAACAACTATGAAGTTTGTGTGTTGTATGAATAGTGATATCACTACTGTAGAAATCGTTCATCATCTCTTCTGGAAAATCCCTCTCATATTGCAGCAAAAAATTCGAGTACATAACTAAAGAATTCAAAATTTACTGCCACTAATATGTCTCCCTTCATCAAAAACGTGTTTTTAATCTTTGTAAATTATTGTCATAAAAACCAGCAGTTGGCTTTTATTCACGTCAGGTAAAAGTTCATGCAAATTTATCAATTGCATTTAACCGTTGAAGCCTACGACCCGGTACATTGGGCAGATTTTCCAGTGTCAAATTCCCCCCAGTCTGGTAGACCGGGTTGGCACACTTACCCCAGTCCTTCGCGTCCACTATAGTTAAAAATAAAAAAATAGATCTAGTAGGTCGTTTTGGAGCAAGGACATTTAGGATTACGGTGATTACAAATGTCTGCGCCCATGATCACATTTGAGGCTTGTGTTTACAAAAGATATTGAACATGACATGAGAAATGTGCGTTCTCGGCCCAGAAGGCCAGGGACAGGGTTTTTTTCAGGCACTGGTAACCAGAGCTTAAAGGGTTAAAATGATTTTTTTTTTTTGGTTGAGAGGATTTAAGACTGAGTGTTGCATTAATTCAACATGTATCTGATATAAGTTGTCACACAAATTAGTTTTATTTTCACTTTGAAGTTAGGTAAGTTGAAGTGAAAAAAAAAAATTGCTCTGAGTTCTCATAGATCTGTTTTGAATGAGTGTGACATGTATCATCTTTTCAAAATAGATATCTATGTGTCAGTGATAGTGTGGGAGGAATCTTGATGTGAAACTGACATAATTAATGTCTTATCCTTGTGTCCTCCACAGATAATCTGCTTCCTCACTGTGTACAAAGAGAACCTGTGACCTTTATCATGTACATGTACATTAGTGTACAGACTCTATTATAATGTGTGTGCCCCAGGGAGTGATCTGCTGCCCGCGGTTACTTGCAGTTACCTTAACCCTGTATAACCATTAGTAAAGTTGTACTGTCCATCTTTAGTCAGCCAGATGTACAAGAATAGATTCTGACGCACTCAGTTACTCTGTGAGCACATGATGTGTTTATGCTATAGCTCAGTATATTTCATTATGTCGATCTTTGTTTCTTCATATGACTGACTGACACAATCAACACCTGATGCTCATGAATGCTCTAGCTTTGCCACACCTTGTCACTGATGCAGTTCAGTTTTGAAACAAAAAGAACTATTGAGTTGTATTATTCTCATATAGTAATGCTCCTCATAAAAAGAAATTCATATCACAATCAAGACTTATAATATCAGAAAGATTTAGTCTTATTAAGTTGCAAGAAGATTATTTGAGTTCAATTTAAGAAGAAATATCACAGATACAATTTTAGTAAGTGATTACCAAGTTCTCATGGAAGAAAAAGGCAAGGCATGAGAAGGCTTTAATGTTTGTTAATGAAATTTGAGTCTTGATTTCCAAGAAAAATCAGAACTACCAAGACTGAGATTGTAAATGAGCGATATGTTGAGGACTATCTATCATAACCAACACATATCAGGGTAATGGCTTTCCTGTGAGGTGTCTGTTTGTTGTTGAGTTATAGTCACAAAAGATATTTCTGAAAAAAAAAATCTTTAGTTTATTACTGTTTTTTTTTTTTTTTTTAGAATCCACATTAAGTTTTATTTCTTTGTAATTTATTTTTTGTTATCATTGTAAAATTGCAGTTATGAAAACATACACCCCTGCCATTTGGGGTTATAGGTATAAATTATAAAAGGAAGCTGTCGTCCTTTTAAAGAATATGGCATTGAAAAGCGATAAGTTTTTATGCAAGTTCTCATATCAAATGAAACTGTACTTATTATGGAATCAAGGAAAATTACTATTTCATTTATAAATCTGTATATCATTTCATTGGCAAAACTTGGAGGCTAGAATAGTCCTTCCTTACTCAATGATCAAACAAAAGGATGAACATGATAAATGTCAGAGCTGAATTTAATTCAAAGAAATAATAACAAGTTTTACTTAAGGCTCAGTTGTTGTATATCTCTGTTTGTTCCTGAGAGTCATGTGGATTTATTAACTTGCTTTAAATCAATGCATAGATCTTCCATAAGTATAATCAGCTGCTTTGATCTGGATCCTCAGTTCTAGATTTATGCCCAAAATGACAAATTGCTAGTGTTGTTATTGTACCATACTGAGCAAGATCTGATTTATGTGAGCATATTAAAATTAAGAATGCTGAATCACCTGGGATGTTGTATGAGTATAGAAGTTACATGTTTATCTTTATACATGAATTATTTTTTCTATCAGCAACATTAAAGTTCTTTGACATAAATTTGGCGTGAATCATGTTCACTATAATGTGGTCTAATGATTTCAGTGTTTGGCACTATTTATATTATGGCACCGTGCATCTTGCTGTATTCCATAATTTTTAGCTAATTATATTTTACAACAGATCTATTACAACCTTTGTTATGCTCACAAATAGTTTTACTTTATGAAGCATTTTTATGTATTTCATTTATAATTTTTACACAGCACTGTTCTTTTTTTGTGTGAAATATTTGAACTTTCACCTTATGAACAGCAGGAAACAGTGTTCATTATATGTGAATTTTGTCATCATAGCATTTACTGATTCCTACCCAGTCCTCAAACATCATATTATAGACATATAAAGATCTAATTGATTTGTGTATTTTACACTTTATCCCTGAAAAATAAATGTAGTTGAGAAGAATCCTTATCTCATTTATAATCTTGAAGTTGTCTTTAAATTTCAGTTATTTTTTTTCCTTAAATCTATCACCTTTGCTTTGCAAAGATAAGTTTTTTGGTGGGGTTGGAAAAAGTGACTGTGATTAAAACTCGACAAGAGCTATTTTCCTTGTTTTTAAAACTTTGTTTTGTCATATCGAAATTGCATGTTTCAAATCTGATGATTTACATTTCATGCAAGTGTGGTGCCTTTTTTTTTTTCACTCATCATGTAAAGATGTGTTACTTATGTTTCACTGCCTATCATGAAGATTAACTTTACAATGCTGTTGAAGCTGATTTTGATACAGAAACATGTACTCACAAACTTACTTTACAATAGTGGCATTTCTCTCATGACTTTCACAGTGAACATAATAATTCAGATGACATTTTGTTTAACTGAAGTGAAATTAAAGATGGTCTGTATTGAGTGCATTTTCACAAAAGAGGATTATTAAGCTGACGAAAAGTCGATGATACACAGATTTAGTCAATCAGATAAGTTAGATTTAGTCAAGTAGGTATTGATAAGATTTAGCCTCTTGTTTAATATCTGTTTTACACATTTCTTTTCATGTCACCTAGATCGAAGCTGAGAGTGTGATATATACTTGTATCTGGTGCTAAAAATATGTAATGATGTCTTGAGAGTAGGAAAATTTTTCCCTTTTTGTTTCATGATATTATCAGTTTGGTTTAGTCCATTGAAGATGCATGTATATTTTTCACAAGATTGTCTCTTATTTAATTTCTTTACATTTAAAGGATATCTTGCAGTTTTATCCCCCCTCCATATCTGCAATGATGAAAAAATACTGACATTTTAAAGTCATTTTTTTGTTATTGTAAATATTGCATTTGTTACACATTGGACTTTAACATTGAAGTAACATACATTCATCTCTTGTGTTTCATGACTTAATATGTTTGGGAAATATTCAGCTTTTCCTTTGTTCCCTTTGTTCCATAACAAGCAATATTTTTAAACTTTATTTGTACTTTTATCTTTTTTTTTAGAATATCTGAATAAAAATGAGAAGTCTATTTTCCTTCTTGTTCTGTACGTTATTTTCCAGTGGGTTGTTGACTGAAAGTGGAGTCTAATTTGATTGAAAAATTGTACAGTTATTACCTAGCAATTTCAATACATTTATGGATCAATGCGATTTCCTTCCTGGTGCAAAAAGCAGTACTGGAAAAAGAGAGCCTAAATTGGTTGGAATTTAATTAAGTGCTTAAATTTACATCCACAAATGCCTGCTTAAGTATTTGTACAGCTCAATGATTTGCAAATTAATTGTTACTGACAGCTAAATTCAAATTGCCCACGCACAAAGCCAAGGAAATAAAAACTGAAATGTATTATATCATTTCCATACACATCATTTACTTTTTAAATTTGGTAAAGTACTTAGAATGACCTTATAGAAATGAAAAAAACATGTACCTCTCTCAACCTACCACCATATTCTTTTGTCAGAACACATATCTATCTTTTTAACACTTTGCTGAATCACAACCAATGGAAAACAGTAAATCCATTTAGACCATTTTGATGTGATAACTGGCAGGTTTGTTTATGGTAAAACAGGTGTTGTTTATAAAGGCCAGGTCTAGCTTTAAATGTCTGATAATCTTCAATGATTTTCAAATAAAAGTTATAGCAATGATTTGATATCAAGAACTTAGTATTTAAGTAGTTGTACTTGATGAACATGTGTGCTGTCAAAGATACACTCACCTACCTATTATAGCCTCTGAATGTTGAAGAGTAGCAGGATGTACTTCATTCAGTTTATGATCAAATTACATGTACCATCTTGGATTCTGGAGGAGCAACATGACCATGAACAATCCCTGTTCTCCTCTCTCCTACAATACATAGGAAAATGAGGTCTCTATATCTTTTTGTCTGCTTGTCTCAAAACCCATCCTGTCACTATGCCTTTGTTTTTATTTAGCTATCCGTGCATTTGCCTTTTCCTATAACCTACTTCCCAGCCTCATATTATTCATTCAATTTAACTGCCCATTAGCACATCCATCTATCTATCCATCCATCTATCCAACCATTTATCCACCACCATCCATCTACCCATCCATCCACCCATCCATCCATCCATCTGCCCATCCCTCTGCCCGTCCAGCTGTCAGTCTGTCCATCCATTTCTCCATCCATCCATCCATCCATCTATCCATCCATCCATCCATCCATCCATCCACCCATCCATCCATCCATCCATCCAT
>JBCEWB010044476.1:0-14473 GCA_039654565.1 Peronia peronii | reverse complement strand
GATCAGTTTTTCAATAACAAGAAGAAAAATGGGTTTTTCCTTCTTTACACTGTCTGGTAAAGGGAAGTAATAGCGCTGGTCAAAAGCAATCCCCGTTCAATCATAGTGCTTGACTTTAGGCGTGCGGTTTCTCAATCGTCTAGCGTTCATACCCTAAGGTGGCTGAAAGGCGTAAGACGGACAGACGAAATGGACTCCTTTCTTCAAATGACCCCATCCTTAAATAATCAAGATCCATAAATCGGGCAGTAGGATTCGACTGTTGCCCCTGTCAAATTCGGCACATTTACCACACACTGACCTGTCTGAGACTTGGACAGATAATCTTCAGCTCTGAGATCGCAGACAGACGAGACGTTTGATCTGTTTGTCTCCTGTTGACGACCTGCTAAACCTTCTACCTACATTACCTGATGTTTTCTTCTAAAGGCTTTCAGCGAGATATAACAGTCTCCAGGTGGCTGAAAGACGTATACAGAACGTAACGCCTTTCAATCATAAGAAAGTAGGATTAGCTCGGCTTTAAGTGGCTGCCTGTTTTTGCTGAGAATTTTTGTGGGTAGAAATTTGGAATTTGGAAATTTTGCCCAGACAACGGCATTCCGCTTACTGTTAATAGCTTTTTAACTGCTAAGGATTCTTTAACGTGCGTAATGTACACACGGGATCTCCGAAACATATTCGCCTTTATCCGAGAAGGCTGGACGTCGGGCTTCCCTACCCAGAGGAAGCCAGGGGACCGCTGAATCACTAAAAAAATGTACCGTTTCGATCTTCGTATCCTTCCATCCCCCATCCTCATCGATGTGAGTTGTTTTCATCATGGAATAGACGCCAAACCACATAGCTCCGGCAACTCCCCTACAGTGCTTGTTACGGTTACGGTCTTCTAACGTCTTTCAACTACCTGAAGTTTCCTCATCTCTCTCTTTTACAATCAAGTTACGTCCTCTTTAGGCCTTTCAACCTCCTGCTGGTGGTATTCTTGGTGGGATCAGCACTGGACGTCAGGAGATAAAAATATGGCAGTCTTTGGCGAATGGTTTTGGAAATATTTTGCAGATTGTGATTTATTTTTGAAACCACGACTATCTGGTACCGAAAAAGTTTTCTACTACCATTTTCTCAAATGATTAACTGTACTACTTTCATAAATATATCACTTCTGGTTCTTTTTGCTTCTCTTCTTGAATAATCTCTTTGATTTGTTATTTCCAAATCATTCTTTTTATGTAGCCGACACTATTATTCACCGGAAGTATTATTCTCACGTCTTTGTACACAGGGTGAAATACATTTTCGCGAATATTTTTTATGTAGCCTTAAGTAAACAGTGCTGTTTCCAAGAATTTCATTGGGATAATGCATGGTTTCGTTTCTATACCATTTTTTTTCTTTTTTTACATTTCAAGACATCTTTAGCGGACCACAGTTTGGCGCTATAGACTTGGGAATAGAGGAAGAGATGGGGAGTGCAAGGTAGCACTAAATGTATCCCACAGTCCAGGTGTTTCTGTTTCCGTTTGGGTTTAGCAGTAACGCACAGTCCTGGGAAAGTTTGGCCACTAGCCGGAGCTGTTACACTCACTTATTTTATCACAAAACGCCTTTTTCATTACAGCTGATTTATTTCCCGGCCTGTTCAAGTATAAATTTTCCCACAACTGGAAAGACAACACATTGCTCGATTCATTCTCTGAAAACTGCACTTGATTCGCCGTTTGTTTATTTTAAATAGAGATTGCAGAACTGGATCGCGAATATCTGGAAATGGAAATTTTCAGGGGGTGGGGAAAGGAAAAGGGTGTTTTGTCCTAGCCAAGTAGGCAAGTGAAACTGTGGACCTGGTATGTCCGAGAGCTCAACTGTAAGGTTTGCAATGTAAGGCTTATAGTGTAAGATTATCTCATGGACGTTTACACTACATCGGCCAAGATAGAGTAGCCTATCTGACCAACCAACCAACCAGAGTTCTGGGTGACTCAACTGTGTGTTCGATGTCGGACGGAGCAGGGGGAGGGGGGGGGGGGTTAGAGAGAGAAAGAGAGAGAGAGAGGGAGTACCACCGAGTGCTCGGGAGGCTGGAAGAAAACAAAAGATCACGACTGTATGGATGGAAAGAGTTGAAGATAGGTCTGGACAGACAGGGAGTGAGAGAGAGAAAGAGGACTGGCTGATTCTTTACAATGTAATAAATTATGACCCACAGCTTTTGCTTCAATGAATGAATAACAACAGGGTGGAAATTTGCCATGATCTCTCACCCTTGTAACAGCACGCATGTGATATTCTACCTTCACTTTTATTTCATTTTATTTTATTTCATTTTATTTTATTTCAATTTAGTATTTCATTTTATTTTATCTACGATAATAGTAATAGATACATTTATAAGTCTTTATCGTCGAACATGCAGGCTCTTAAGCCTCTATATTCTATTAAAACCCCGACAGATCCAAAAGAGACACATACGTTCTAAGCTTTCGGAGAAGCATACACGGCGGCTGCTCAAATTCTTGTTCAACTAGCAATAACATTCTTGTCTATAGTCTGGTATCCATTTCTGCAAATTAGTATCAAACCAAATCCAGCCTTCAAAAGAATGGCATGTGTAAATTAACGTACAGATCTAATCTTTGTACTGAAGACACACCATTCGCATTACTAATCTTAAAGGACAATGGTCTTTGCCATGTCAGGTTATCGCCGTATGTAATGTAAGACCACTCTTCAACTACTATATTATACCGATACTTACCTACTATATGGACAGACTGGACCATATTACATACTCTTTTGCATAACCACCCTCTGTTTTCTTGTGATATCTTTCAACTTCGCCGATCACCAATTTCACACTGTCCTATTTCAGGAGCGTACGCTACCAGTATACCCAGACTATCACAAATTACGGCATTATCTTTTTAAAAACAGTACATTCACTTTTGATTGTCACGATCAACCTCTAATAAATGCCTTTTCGGGTATTACTTTCGGCTATAATCCTTTTGAGGGCAGTTCTTTCAAAACTCATGTTCTGATATGTTGTAGGGATATACATCAAAATAACCGACTGAGAGTCAACAATTCATATATTATGGAAGGATGTCAAACATGTGTCCAGAAGTGAGACGAAGCCTTCACATGAGATAAAAATCAGCGCAAATGTTTCACTTTATCTATTAAGATTGATAATGATCCTGGGCCAGTTTCAGTTACACAATTCCTCCAAAGTGCGTGTCGATGAATCAACCGTTGATCGGATTTCCGACCAAGCGCGGTCATGCCGTAACGTCTTTTAATTACTTGACAATTACTTGATCCCACTGACTTCACTTGTCAGGCCTCAGCTATTCGAACTAGATACATATATAGATCTATCATATGAGATAGTGCAGATGAAAATGGTGCCAAAAGATGAGATTCAAATTTTCAGAAAAATTGAGCTTTTTATTACGTAATCTGTGTTTTGGTATAGATGAAACCAGATTTTGGACATATTTTTATTTATATGTTAGTTCTTTTTTGTATGATAATAAAGCAACAGGCGGCCCAAGACTAGCCTTGTAAATGCGATAGGAAGCATAACATTGTTCTAAATTAGTACCACTTGTATTTTCTCTCGTTATCTTTGTCATTACCGTGTATCCTGCCCTCGCTATCCAGGCGATAACCATTTGAAAAAAGGTTTCATCTCGGCCAATGTACGTCGCATAGCGAATGGATTTACTGTCCTCTCTATAAAAACTCTTCAGAACTGGCATGACATAACTCCAATGACGACGATTATCGGCGTTATCTGAGCAAGAGATCTTATCTGGACCTGGTCTACCTGACATCTAGACCGTTGTTTAACGACGGGGGACAAACATTATGTTTCCCAAACGGTCTGTCTTGGCGCTACATGCCGCACACAGTGTGACAACTTGTAACGGTGTAACGCTAATGATCGAGCACAGAGACACGTACATGTTATCGTAAATTAGAGATAGCGTAATCTTATCTGCTACATGAAACCGTCAGGCGCGCGCTGGGCTCATTATTTAGAAAGGTGTGGGGGCGAGGGTGGGGGGGGGGGGGGATAGAAAGAAAAGCGAGGGAGAGTGCTAAAAAGAGAAAGAGAAGCAGAAAGGCAGACATAATGATAAAAGAACAAACAGGGAAAAAGACAGACAGATAAACGGACACAGACAGAATGATAATCTGGCAGGCAGACAGATGCAAAGAACAAAGAAGATAGACAGCGCAACCAAAACAAAAACAAAAACAAAATAAAAAGGAGAAAAACAGTGACAAAAAAAAATATTGACAGCCACAGAAAGAGCGAAGGAAAAAAAATATGTGCACACTTTCTTGGCTTTTCTTTATCATTTTGAAGTATCCATTTTAAGCTAAGTTTGGTTTACTGCGACAAGAGTGATTATAATAATGTGCGTGTATTTCTAAGTTGGTTTCAAGTATCTTGCACATGATGGATTTGGTTCTACCTGTCAAACTGTTTTTCTTCTCTATCTCTCTTCAACCATCTTCATCAAGATAAGAGCTATCCGCTGTAACAGTTGTATTTTCTTCACTTCCTTGTTTGTCTTCTTTTTCTTGTTTCAAGTGTCTTTCATGTAACAATTTCAGAATCGTATCGAGACTCGTTTTTTTTTCTTCTCTGTTCCTTTCATATATCTGTCATAAGATAACCATTTCTGTTCTTTCGTTTGATTTGATTTGATTTTTTTTTCTCAATTCCCAGCACCCGCCATGCCATTCCATATTAAAATTAGGACCAGTCGTCTTTCACGATTTCAAATTATTTGATTGAAAGTACCTATTATGATGTAATTTTTTAGGGAATGAATTTTCAAGGACGAGTAATCAGAAAAGATAGCACTGAGCACTGAAATACTTTGTCCATAGTGAAAGTCATGTCAAAAGATGGCAAAAATGGCCAATGTCTGTACCACAGAGCCATGTCGTGTCGCACTCAAAGATTTAAAAGATCTTCCACATTATGATTAGAATCTCATCACTTACGAGTCTATAGACAGTGATATCGTCAACAAGCGGCAGGGCATAAGGCAAACTACATCTTTACACAGGGTATGGCATGTCTTTACTTTAACGGCTGCTGACTACCTTCTATATCCTGAGGTAACCATTATTTATATATCTTGATATAGAGATATACCTTTCTTTCTAACTCCTGGAACATCACTGACATCATGTTTGGCGCAAAATAGCCGCACTCAATCGTGCTGATGTGGCCGTCACTCAATAAAAAAGGTAATACGAATTACTAAACTATCATCGGTATGTTGGTATCGGTGGCTTAGTGGCTCTAAAATCTCGGGTTCGAATTCTGACTGGACCCAACATTTTGTCCTGGAGAATGACAATTTGACACATTTCCTGCCTCGACCCAGATTAAAATGGGTACCCGACTACAGGCAATGAATGAGATTGTTAGACTGATAAGGTTCAGAGCACCTAACAGACAGCCGACTTGTGTACATGTACTTTCCAGAGAGCTGAGATTGTCTTTGAGTGTCTCCACTGGGTCTGTCAGAGTAATAACAGATTGTGAACCACTCAGAGCTTGAACACTGTGCGGGGATAAGTGCTATATAAATGCTGTTTTTATTATCATCATTATTTATATTACAACCACCCGCAGAAGTTGAAAGGCGTAAATATACCGTAACTGTAAACTATAGTCACGTCCGACGGAGGAGGGCGGACATGTCGACATGTTGGAAGTCCCTGTCCGCGCAACCGACGGTCTCTTTCGAACAGCAGCTGTCAAAAAAAAAAAAAAAAATTCAGCCTCCGCCACGGTTCTCTGAGCCTGACCACGGCCGAGTGGACAAAAACTGGACACTCTAGATTCCCCCCCCCCCCTTCCCCCTCTCTTCTATGTTTCTTCTCGGCTCCCCCCTCCCCCCTGCAATCACAATCCCAAGCTGTCCTGGTTTATACATGGCCCCTGGCTGGCCGGTCACTTGCAAGTTCGCTGACCGGTCCGAGCCTAGATAAGAGGGGGTTCGGTAAGGGGGACTTGGTCGTGGGGGGAGGGGGGAGGGGGGAAGAGATGACTGGGCAGGTGAGGTAAGGTCCTGAAGGGAGAGACAAAAGAGAGCAGATTCACAGAAGCGTGACCGAAGTGAGTTAGAGCCCTTTTGGAAGGAAGAACAGAGAAAGAAAGAGAGAGAGAGAGGGGGGGAGGTGGTTGTGGTGAGCTAAGAGCCTGAAGGAAAAATGTGCGAGTGGGGGAAGGAAGTGGGAGGGGAAGGGCCTGACAGAAAGAGAGAACGAAAGAGAAATAGTGAAAGAGGACAGGAAAGTGACTGATGTGAATTAAAAGCTTGAAAGAAAGAGACAGAATAGAGAAAAGGGGTGTTGAGAGGGGAGGGGAGGGGGTACAACTGAGCATGAGTTAAGCGGCTGAAAGACGGAGACAAAGACGGAAAGAGAGAGAGAGAGAAGTGGGGGAGGGGGGGGGATTAGAGTTCAGAGAATCAGAATAGGATGGGAAAATGGGACGAGAGTTGGAGAGGAGTAGAAGACAGCGACAGAGATGAAGAGACTGAAGGAAAGAAGGAGAGAGAGAAGAGACATAATGCAGAATAAGACGAAACTGTGAAAGAGGTGAGGCCAGGGAAAGGCTTGAAGGAAGGACATGAAAGAAAGAAAAAAGAAAGAAAGGGATGGAGAGAGGGACGAAAGTTGGTTACACATAGTCGACACATTAAGAATCAGCCGGGCCAAGCAAAGCTCAAGTATGATCCATCAAGGTCTGGCTCGGCGTAACAGCGAAACCAGTCTATCTGCCGTCCCTCCGTTACCATAGCTAGTACATGTACAACCTTCAGCTGTACTGCACACTACGTCGGTAATAGCTATAACTATAATACAACTAGGCACACAGCATGTCTGAAAACTATTGTTCTCTCTTGCATATGGTCAGACTGGCCTTATGACACAGACCTTATTCTGGCTAGAATAAATAAATTAACAAATAAATAAAGGATAAACAATTAAATAATACATAAGTAAACATACAAAAAATAAATAAATAAATAAGACAGTAACATGTTTATTTAAATTCGACACTAATAATTATATTGAAATGTAGCCTATTCCTTCTCAGCTCAGTCGAATCTTGGGGTTTGAAAGGCGTACAGAGAATTGCACTGAACCGAGCCCAATGTTGTTCTCCTCCTATCTTCGAATGAACTGAACAACAAATGACTGTCACAAACTGCAAGGTACGCTGTGAACATTTTTCATGTAAGACTTTGATATTTAAAAAAAAATGCCACAGTTATGCCATAAAATCATAGCAGCAAAGTGTTGACTTGCTGAAAAATGTTTGTTTAGGCGATGATGTATAAACTCGACAACAAAATTGGCCACAAAAAAATTATAGCGAAAAAAAATTATACGGCAAGGTGATCCTCAGTTCACAGCAAACTTTAATGAGTCTTAAATTTTTGCAGACAATTTTTATTGTGTAGGAAGTAAAAAATGGGGTTTGGGGAGAAGGGGGGAGGGGGGGAACAGAAAGAAAGCAAGAAATACTGCTACAGGGAAATTAACGCAGGGAAGAAGGGGATGGGGAGAGAATGCTAGTTTAACCCTCTACAAGCCAAAGTTATGAATGTGACAGTCCAATGAAACTGAAAGTAAACGAAATTTCAAAAGATTCAAAATTCACCTGAAGGTCTCTAACGGACTTATTCCTGGCAGTGAAGAGGCTAAGACAGCGGTTTCCAAACTGGGCGGTACCGCCCTCTGGAGGAGAGGGAGGAGCTTCTAAGTGAATGGCTGAAGAACTCTTGACCAAATACAAAATTCACATTAACCTTCGCATTAACTGCATGCATATTGAAAAAAATAATAATAATAAAATGTCATTCAGAACTGCATTTCTACCAACTTACTAAGATTATATAATAACATTCAGAACTTGAAGGGCGTGTGTTTTACGAATACTCAAGAGAAATTTGAAATTAATTCCCTCGATTGCAGGGCGGTGTGGTGGAGGGGAGGGGAGGGTGGAGTGCGAAAGTCATCTGGGAGCCGTGCGGACAGCTGTCTCTAAAGTCTGGGAACCACCGGACGAAGGCAGCAGTTTCCTCCCTGCATTCCTAGCGTGCAGCAGGTTTTGGGATGTCCAGCCGGGAAAGGAAAAAATGTCTTATAACAAAATTTTATTTTGTAAGGGGCAGAATCTCCTAAAGTCCCCCAATCTGACATAAAAGCCCCCCCCCCCCTTGACTTGCCTTGCAGTCTGAAGAACATGTGGATTGTCACATACTCTGACAAAACCGGACATTACATAACAGTTTATACTGAAAAGCTTTAAGAACGAAAAATATCTCAGTCACATTGCACACATTTAGACTCAAGGTCGAAAAAGCCCAATTAAAATTAAAATAATTGAAAATTAAAAGAAAGAAAGAGAATGAAAGAAAAAGAAAAAGAAACAAAGAAAGAAAGATAGATATAGATAGATAGATCTGTGAGAGATTAACAGTCAAAACTGACGTAAATACAAGGTCAGCCGTTTAGCTTCCACTCCTCATTTTTGTGAATTTTGTACTGTTAGCGAGATCGCCAAATTAAAGTACAATGCTCTTGAAATAGAAGTTTTCAGGCAAAAAGACAGACATTTTATCAAAGCACGATAGGACTGCCAGCCATTTTCCCACATCCCATAACTTTCGTTTTCAAGTTTATGTTTTTGGCTAACCTTTCCCGCCAACTGCATAACACTGGAGGGGGTCATGGGATAGAAGCTTTAAAACTCCTGAGCTGGCTATGTTTTATTGCCTATTCAAAGCTTGAGTCAAGCCTGTTCGCCTTAGGGCCAAAACATACTAAGACTGGTTTGAAGGCAGCAGCTGAAGGATGAAATCGGACATGCCTCAATTACAAATAAAATAGATGACGGGCAGAGTGATCATACTCCCTTCAACTTGCAGCCGCCTGTTCGGAGACGAATGGATTGAAATGCAGCTTGCGGCATTCTGTTCGTCAAGACGGATGGCCTGGTAATCGGATAAGGCAGAAGTTTCAGGCGGGACATGAAATCGAAATATCTAAAGTGCAATGTGTCAAGACAGACATTCTATTTCTTCTTTACCATCCCTGAAGAAGAACCAACTAGGTTCGAAAATTTGAAAATGTATTTTTTTTTCTTTACATTGTTTTTATATTTTAAAAAAATTATTTGTTTTTATACAATTTTTAAATATTTTTTTTATTCTTTCATTTTTACTTATTTACTTACTTTCTATTTTTTCATTTTCCACCCCCATTTATTAATGCATTTATCCGACGGTCTTTGTAAAAAGACACTACTACAAAATGACGACAGCGATGATTATGACGATGACAATGACACTGATGACAACGACAATGACGATACAATGTGGCAGGCAAAGCCTCAAACTTCACTTCGTTAAGCGGAATAATTAGATGGCTTGAAAGGTATAATGACATCTTGCCTCAGATACGCAAAAAGTATACATCAAAGGATTTGGTAGCCGTGTTATTCATAAAGTGTAAAATGAAAGAAAGACAGAAATAAAGACAGAAAGAGAGAAAGACAGCAAGAAAATGAGGAAGGAAGAAAGAAAGAACAAAACAGAAAGAAAGAAAGAAAGAGAAAAAAGGTAAAACAAAATCAACAAAAAAAAAAAGAAAAAGAAGAAGAAGAAGAAGAAGAAAAAGAAGAAGAAGAGGGAAAAAAGAAAAGAAAAGAATCAAGGAACAAATTTCACAACAATAAAAAATATATGAAAATGGAAGGGGTAGAAGAAAATATCAGTGCTTTTCAACATTTCGATGTCTGTTACATGCTATTTTCGTTTACTATATTTAACGCTGGTTCAACACTACTGATTCCTTTGTGACCAAGATTTCTAATGCGTAATAGCCACTGTCTGGAAATAGCATCCACCTCCAACAGCTTTTGGTCCTACTAATCTGATCTATAACTCAGCCTGTAAAACAAGACTGGACTAAGCCAATAATTGCTGATTATAGCCTGAATGCCTGGTCAATACCAGGAAATGTGGAGCTTGTAGATTCACTCATTCTCTGTCATTCAGAATGACATATTATTTGATACATTGTTGCTAGGCTTCAACAGACTGAATATTAAGAATATTCATTTAAATTTGCTGTTGTTGTTGTTGTTGTTGTTATTGTTGTTGTTGTTGACTTAAGAAAACAATTTCGTAGCACATATTTTTAAAGGAGGACAAAATATTCAGTTTCAATTAACCTAAACGATTTCACTATGTAGCAGAGTTACATGATTCAAGACCATCTTGGGGCATTACTATCATTTTCGTTTTATACACCGTTTCGAGCATCAGTGGGTGAAGTCATAAGATCATCTACTACAAACTGGGTGGAAAAATGAAAGTGTCTTGCTCAACTTTATGCCTTAGCCTATTGGCTTCCTCTAACAGAAGCTGTTACCACGTTATTTTAGGACAGTACAAAACCCGCAGATTCAAAAAGCCATCGCTCCCATTACGAATGTCAATTATAATAAGTATTTTGTAGGCATTTATTATATCATCCATAAGAAGAATGAGCTTACTCTTCAAATCTCTATCCCATTTTCAAAACGATATTGCATAACCGTGCAGTAATTTTCGAATCTATAGACCTGTTAACCGTAAAAGTGTCAGATAAGAAATGAATGGGCATGTTTGCCAGTGTTCCCTCATTGTTGTACAAGACAAGTACATTTTGGCCTAATGGCAATATGACACGAAAATATTCATATTGTTTTCATATAGTACATGCATGTCAGTAGTAATTTTAAAGGCATGAGTGCATTTTTGTTTTCTTTTTAAAGCAGATAGTCCACTCATGATTTCTAGAGTTGAAGGATTTTGTAGCACATCTGGGATACAACAGGTTCCTTACCGCAAGACTCATTTACTTACAAGACTCTTCTCTATCTTTCCCTTGTTGAAACTCCTCCATCCTGTCCTACGGCCTCTCTTTTCGGCCAGTCCGACGGACAATGGCCGCCATTCGAACTGTTCTAAGGGAGCCACCGTATCCGTTCTACCTGCAGCCCCGAAACATTTCAGACATCACCGTATCTTTGTTTGGTTGGTTGGCTAGACAGTAACTCGAACATACTGTGGCGAAACACCTTTTGCATGACAACTTTTGTCTCGACAAAATCGCCCTCTGTTGTTAAGATCCCCATCTTAGCATGCAGTGAACAAATTACGCTTTGTTTGACCACTAAGTGGTGCGGTTGATTGTCTACTAACATTTGGAAAAGTTACATCTGAACAAGTGGAAAACCTGGTAAAACTATGATACAAAAGGTATTTTGTCAAAAAACGTTACAACAGCTTGGTATTCCCACTAAAAGAGGACAGAAAAAGAAAAAGAAAAAAAAAAAGGGGGGGGGCAAAGAGTTAACATTGCGTCGTCTGGCCCGACCACACCACAGATCTTGTTCTGTACTCCCACCCCCCCCCCCCTCCCACCCCTTTCGCCCCCTCCCTCGGGCTCCACGTGTTGACCAGAGTGCCCTTGAAGTGAAAATGTCCACACCTCTGAGCGTGTATCTGTGACAGGACGAACGGACTCCACACGGCAAAACCTGATGTCCACCAGTAACGTGTAACCAGCCTGCTTGTTGGTTGAACTGTGTGGTCAACCAGGCTCCACAATGCAAGTTCTCATTGTTCACTTAAATCCTACAAATGAACGAGATAATTTATTTGGTCTGATATTCCTCCCTCATGGTTTGAATTTGATTTTTTTTTCCCCAATTGATTTACACAATCTTGCAGTAAGATGTTAACATCCAGTCGCCTGTAGACCTTGACTGTCATTTTCACTTGATATTCTATGGGTTAAACATGAATTACTGGCATTTCATTGTTTGAACAAACTTGACAATAAACTGCCAGTATAAGAAATCGCTTGTGTTCCGAGGCAGCATTTTTTTTCATGAACCAAGTTTCTTTTACGCTTGAAACTGCCAAGCCATATATCGATGAAGTGTTAATTTCCAAAATGCTCAAATACACTTTCAGTCAAATATTAGTCTTTAAGGCTCTGTTTGAAGATGCATACAGATGAGCCGTCCCTGCTGTATACAGACAACCAGACCTGAACACAAGAGTTTGAGAGATGATTGACAGCCTTTGCTAACAACAGTGGACATCTGAGCGCTTAGCTAAAGCCGGCCATGTCTCCGCCAACATTACCGATCGGTCTGCTGAAAGATCACAGGGACATCGTGATGACCAAAGTAGAGCAGACAGGACATTGCGCATTTAGCCGCCCCCGTCTCCTCTTGTCTCATTAATCAACAGTTTGATCTCTCCTTCAGCCACCTCTCTCTCTCTTTCTCTTTCTTTCGTGCATCTCTACTCTTCATCTAACGACTTTCCACTCTTTAGCTCCCTCCTTTATCTTCCCTTTCTTTCTCTCTCTCTCTCTCTCTTCTGCACCTTCGCTGTCCATCCCTTATCCCCTCTCTTTAGCTCTATCCTCTCTCATTTTTTCCCATCTCTTTCCTGCATTTGCACTCTCCTCCTATCTATCCATCTCTTTCTCTCCCCTCTCTAATGCCATCTCTTTATCTCCCCATTTCTGTTTGTCTCCTGCACCTTCCCTCTGCATCTCTCTCTGCCCCCCCCCCGTCTCCCCCCCCCCCTTCTGTCTCTCTTCCCCACCGCTTTATCTCTTTCTCCCTTTCTCTCTCTCTCTCTCTCTCTTGCACACTGAGCTCCAATTTCCCCTCTCATCATTTTTCTCTTGCTTTCCCAGCCTGTCCCTATATCTTTCTCCTACTTTCTTTTTATATCACTCTATCACCCCCCCCCCACACACACACACACACACACACATACACACACACACTGCGCATTCATTCTCTAATTTTAAAACAGCTTTACTGAGCCCTAGATCTATATAAAGGAAGGTGACCTTTACCTAAAATGTTTCAGCCTGACTCCCCTATTAGAAAAAACATAATACAAAAGCATTATGACAAGATAACTTGAAATCGATGCAATAACTTTCAATGGAATCGGTGACTAGATCACACAATATTCATTACTAAGAGTATCTTATTCTTCACAAATCATCTATAATCTCTCTAACATACAGTTTTTTTTTTAATTATTTCTCTACGTATCACACAATAATGCTACATCTGGCTGTGAACAGTTAAATTATTCAACCATATTAATATGATTACATGCATTCTTGAATGTCTCCTTCATAGTACTTGTGGTAAATGGATCATCATGGCATAGGGCTATTGAAATTAATAACATCGAATGAAGAAAAGTTAGATCTATTCACAGGGAAAGGGAGGCTTATGAAACAGAACGGCAGAACACTCAAGTGGAGGAAAAGCGTGCAGCAATGAAGGCCAGCACCAGTAGGAGATCGTTGTGACCAGCGCAATTATTTTCCTTTGCCTGACACAAGAGTTCTTGAGCAAACAGCGTTAAGAAGAAGAAGAAGAAAAAAAAACACTTCTTGTCATTCGAATAACTGATAAAAAAAAAAAAAAAACAACTTGAAGAAACTTACAATATGGGTGTGTTGGAAAGGGGAGGGGCGTGGCGGACAGAGAACGACATTTTTCTTACACTGTGAATTTTTGCACATTTTTCATGACGTAAATTTCAAGCAAAGAACGCAAAAGTCGCTGTTTCTTCTTTACACT
Organism: Peronia peronii; assembly: GCA_039654565.1. Lineage (NCBI taxonomy): Eukaryota > Metazoa > Mollusca > Gastropoda > Systellommatophora > Onchidiidae > Peronia > Peronia peronii. The sequence continues at coordinate 750 of JBCEWB010044476.1, read as the reverse complement.
GCTTGTTTCAATACCTCTAAGCCTACGAGTCCACTAGCGGTTGTTATCACTTGTACACCAGGCTAAAACGTGATGTCACATCACAGTCTGCAACTGACAAAACTGAGTCGCGTCCACTGAGTCAGTATTAGGCCAGTCTAGCGGCCTAATGAAATTTACGGCGTAACTCCTGTTCAGTGTGTTATGTGTCGGCTGGCACATGAACAAGAGCTTAGTGCAAAGATCTAGAGATCTTTTCAGTTCAATTACTTCAGCTCTGTGTGTTTTTCTAGGTGCCTCAATCAGACTGATAGCACAGTGGATTCAGGGTGAATTCAGATCTATACGATATTCTGGACCTTTATGAGCTTATTAAAAAAGTGAAAAAAAAAAAAAAAAAACTAAAAGAAAAGCAAGATTTTGGGTAGACCTACATGTTATCAACAAAAACAGAGGTTAATCGGAAGCCCACGCACAACTATAACCTGAACTAAAGGACGATGATACCAAATTTCAAAACTATTGTAGAATGTCAAAAGAGCTTTTTAATGAGCTTCTCGGTGAAATAAGGGATGGCATAACGAAGGGGGATACACGCTTCAGACAAGCCATTATGCCTGACTTAAAATTGATTGTTAATAATTACTGTTATAACGCAGGTGTGTGTGCATGATTGCAGACACACAGAATAGACACAGACATGCTAACTGTACACAGCTATTCCAGTACACAGCTATTCCAGTGGGTGACTGTATTTGAGGATGAGGCAGG
>JBCEWB010044465.1:0-14473 GCA_039654565.1 Peronia peronii | reverse complement strand
CTCTTTACACTGTTTGTCCAGTCCCTCTTGTGTCTGGTAAAGGGAAGTAATAAGGCTGAGCACAACGATCTCCCATTCAAAAACATAAATTAAATTGCAAGTTGCTGCCCAGATGAAAACGGATAAAATCCAGTTTATAACCAGTTATTACGAAGTGGATAATTCGAAAATGCAGTTCATCAAAATCCAGGTCGATGCCCAGCACTACCGAATTGACCGCCGACCGGCAGGCTGCCTTGGAGGCCAGGCTCGGAACACGTTGCCGACAGCGATGGGTCTGATCCCGCCGTTCCTCTTCCGCAGTGCTATCAGATTTGCTGAGAAAAAGGAGATTCCTTGCATATTGCGACAGGTTCCCGCTGATGATGTGGTTGCAGAGGCGGGTCACGGACGTGCGAAGGCGACTCGTCTCTGCAGTGGAGGCAGACATCGTGTCTTCGAGATGTCCGGGTCGAAGTCCATGGACACCCCCGCTGCTGCTTGGCCTGAATGACATCAAGGCTGTCATCATGTCATCTTCAGAGAGTTCCGCCGTGGTGGCCGGTCCAAGTCGAGGAGGATTTCTGGCGTCGATCGGTGCAGCCGGGTGCTTCTCTCGGAGAGCAGTGAGAACTTCATCCGAAGGATAAAGGATGGTGTCGTCCGATATAACGGCTCTCATCGCAGCAGAAACGTCGCCGTCCATCAACTTTGCATTGATTGTCTACCCGTCACCGGGCTCTTAGACGGAGACCACTGTATCATGCATAGTCGACAAGTCAACAACCAATGCGCGATGCGTTCATAGTGGACAGGTCGACTGCGAATGCACGATGCGTTCACAGTCGGCAGGTCGATTGCGAATGCGCGGTGCTTTCGTGATCGATAGGTCGGCTGCGAATACACTTCCTTTTGCAAAACCATGAAAGCGGAGCTGGAAGCTATTAAAAACTCGACTCGACTTGTTTCATTATTTTGGTTCTGAATTTCATCAATAATAATAATAATAATAATTTTAGAAATATACATAGGTCTACTGAAGCAGACAGGATTTCGTGTGTTGAATGTAAACAAAGACTTGAAGATACAGACAGAAAAACAGTTAGATCTACTTGTAGGTAGAAAGATACACAGGCAGACAGATACTGAGACAGCCAGACAAGTAGGCTACTGAGATAGATAGATGGATAAATAGATACACAGGGAACAGACAGACATATAGATAGACATACAAAGTTTTCAGCTACCGGTATTAATTTGAATTATAACCAATGAAAAGACTCGAGAACTGAAACCGGAAGTACCCGGCACTAATGTTTAGATAGTTTGAAAACAATGGTTGTTCAGCGAGTTTTACCATAATTTTAAATCGATTAGCAAATTCCAAACTTCCTTGTGAAGCTTTAAATATGTTTTATCATTAGCAGGTATGAAAATAATTGTAACTGTTTTTGTGTCAGCTTTTCACCTTCAGTTCTTGAGTATTGTTGGGATTTTTTACAAAGAAAAGCACACTCGGAAGCAACAGTCATATTATCCAGAAGAATAGGCCTAACTAAAACGCTGTTTTACCACAGAGCTGCAAAGACACGACCATGCCAAACTGATACCTTGCCCATGAACAGCACAGTTTATCTTTTGTTGTGTGATTGTATTAGACCCGTTTTTCTCCATTTTTGATTTCCTATCAATGAAGCTTGGAGTTAGGCCAAAATTTTAAAGAGCGACGCACAAAATGTCGTATCGTATGACAATGAAAAATATGGCTTCCCCTTCAGATTTAGCTTTTAGATCTAGATCTTGATCTATTTATCAGTAGATGTAGACCTCAAATGAATTAATGTCATCAGCTCAGTCTGATTAAGAGTCCATTAATCTATACTCTAGATCTACAACAGGACAGGCATCTATCTAAAAATGGAATTGGAAAAGATATACAGGAATTAATAAGGTCTATTGATGGTTTACTCTGTCCACAATGATGGCTGAATAATTTCATGAAAATATTGAGAACGCGATACCAACTGACACGTCAGTCATCATATTGTCAGGATTTAAGGTTTGATTCGTTTGACTCACCAGTCTGTTGTTTCTCTCTAACTGCCCAATTTACATTTAGATCTAGGACTAAGACAGAGAGAGAGATATTATTAGGCCTATAGCCTATGTTTGGTTAAGAAAGTGTGTCAGGAGTAATTTATGCACAGTACATATATTTTATGGCCTGTCTGGTATGTGCATGTCAAATAATGACCCACTGCTTCTTTCCTTACTCAAGACTCATGCATATTTAACTGTTTTTGTTCACTAGATTTAGCTAATGATGACAGTCAGAGTTGCCCGGCAGCTTGTTCTTGCTTTTCTTTGAACGCCAGTTAGAGTAGAGTCGGGTAACTTCGCCAGGTGGGAAAATTCGCCACCTGCTCTATCTATAGATGCTAATTCCAGCTAGAATTTTATAACCTGTTTTACCAAGGTTTGGTTGAGTTCAAGTGGCATCCTATTTATAATTCAAATGTTTTACTATGTGATTTTATAAAAGCCAATCAAATTAATCAAGCGATGTGGGAAAACAACATTGTATTCCATGTGATAATGTCGGTGCGGCCCCTCTCTTTTCTTTCCTTTCAGGTTTCACTGCCTACATTTTGCCTGGCTGGGCTTGACATTGATTATATCATTACTTCTCATATTAATGTGCAAATTTGCTTAATAACTGCTTTTATTAGCTTGTTTGTCCATTAAATAGAATTGTTTGATGGTTTATATCATTGTGAGATTGTATTTCTAATTCAAAACTGTGTTTATAAAATAATAGATCTAGTTGGGGAAATTCATCACTACTCAGGGATGTCAAACTTCCGGCTTTAGTCAAAATTCCAACTTTTTTTTATCGTCGCCGACTAGCTTACTTTTGGCCATTCAGCTGCTGACCTTTGTTGAGTTCACAAGTCAGTCGCAGTTTTATAATAATTTGTAATACAAGTCCCGCATGTTGACAGTGAAACCGGAAGTACAATGTGAATTTTGCTCATGCTTTGGACGAGAGTCGAACTGCTGTACGGCAGCTGTTTGAAGATTGAGCTTGAAATTCGTAGCCTCACATCCGATAAAATGCAGTCAAACGGTCGTATGAGAGTTCTTCATCAAAAATCAGCACATCAGAGTACTGACAACAAATAATGTGCTCTTGGTCTTAGAAAGACTAAAGAGGGCCGCTATTCGTGATCTAGATCTAGAAAATAGATATAGTCTAGCTATGCTCGATCACTATGATGACGGCACTGTCTGGGATCTTTTCAGTTCTTGGAATTTCCACTAGCTGGATCTTGTGAAAACTTGCAAGCCTCTCTCAAAACTATGCAAATTTCTCCTAGCATGAAAAGCATTGATTAAGTAGATTTTGTAGAAGTGTGTTACATAATCGGACAGCACTAGACCGCCGTTATAAATTTTTTTTTGGGGGGGGGGGGGCAAAATGGAAATGGTTTGACATCCCTGACTCCTGTCGGGGAAATTCGCCAGCTGCAATTTTGTAAATCCAAGGCTTGTGAATTCTACTTTCTTCAGTAGAACTACTCTTTGTAACCATAGTGGGTAAAACAAATAAACCTATATATCTACAATTAGTACACTCACGAGGATTTAGAAAAAGCTGTTGAAGCTGTAAAAAATGGTTCAACTTGTGCTGGGGCAGTTAGAAATTTTGTGTGTTTGGGGGCAGGGGAGGGGTGAAGCTAAATGTAACATAGGTTTAACATCTGCTGATTTTTAGAAGAAATAATAAAACGAAACTAAAAGCAAACGAAAAGAACTCAAACAAAAAAGCAAACAGTAAAACAAAGCTTTATCCAACTATGGTGAATTTCCCCGAATGATGGCGAAAGTTCCTGTCAAGAGTAAAAAATGTGAAAACACCAAAACTTGTATAATAAGACCAGAAAGTAGGGCGATTTGGCCATATCCTTCATTTTGATTGGTTGTTTAAATTAGCAGGTATAAATAGAAAGTTAGCACATGCAGTGGAAGAGAGAGAGAGGTCTAGTACAGCAGCACCACCTGAGAGTGGTGAAGTTACCCAGCTCCACTCTACATGTTTGGCATCCACTATCATTGCAGTTCCTTTTAAAATTTGGGTACAATAAGGGATGCAGTCCACATATGCTACATGTTGGATTTTTACTTGATTCTAGTCATCTGTTAAAATGTGTCTTTAAGAGTTGGAGTTGTTGGAGTTCTATCATCACTTGATATTGTAATATGGGTGCATTGGTGATAACCAACTATGAAAGTTTGTCTAGTGAAGAAAGAAGAGTTTTTTAAAAAAACTGTTTCCCTATCTAATCTGGATATTCAATCGATCTCAAGGATTTAGAGGCTGGACTGGTGGAGCAAATATCATCTATGAACTGTATTTACAGTCCTTAATCTACTGAATGAGTATTCCATAAAAAGCAGTTCTCAAAATTGAAAAAATGTTATCGAGAATTAAAATAACAGTCTGTAAGTTACTGGTGCTATTGCTCTGAAGTGAATTCCTATCCCAGTTTTATTTGCATCGTCATACCCGCCTTTCTTCTTTATACCTCAGATACTGTCTAGATGGGAAATTTGATTTGTCTGTACACAAAATCTTTAACCCAGAGATCAGTCAGGCGAACCTGTTTTAGATTTTAAGAGCTATTTTGCATTTAATCATAGCTACTGTATTTGACTGTGTTAACTGGTAAACACCAAGGACGTCACATTACAGAAGTAAGTATGCCATGTGAGGATGGTTATATATTTTATTAATTTTCTTTTTGATCAGTAATCGTCTCTTTATTTCATGACTTCCATTAGTCAGCCATGCAGCCTAGTCAACATGCCAAACGTAGAAAGAAACGAGTTCTCCAGGGCACCAAGACAGTGACAGTTGTAAGAGGAAAACTAGGTTATGGATTTACCATCTCTGGACAGAATCCTTGCATGCTGAGTTGTATTGTTCCTGGCAGCCCAGCAGAACTAGCAGGCCTGAAACCAGGAGATCTGCTGTATTTTGTCAATGGTCAAAATGTCAGTCGAGCTGGACATGATGATGTGGTGCGAATGGTGGGACTGAGTACTGGCAGCTTAGAACTACAGGTTAGTCCTTAATCTTACTACTACTCTTCAGACACTTTTTTTCAATATCATGTTATGCATGAGATTTAATCTTTTGCAAGTAAAATTTTTATGCTTGTGAATGTTCTGTAATGACATCTTCTCATAGAAAGACTGACAAAACGCACTGTTGACAAGGTATAGGGAGATCATATGACATATAAACTCTGGACATGATATTTGTGACTGAAGCCATAAAGGATAGATATACGTAATATAATTTATAATTATTGTCAACATTGGGATAAATTGGTGACATCTACAATTTGACAAAATTATGACCAAACAAGTCTGAATTTTACAATTCATATGGACTATAAAATAGATAGTAATGATAAACTTAACATTTACAGATGATAGAAGATTTGCCTCATGAATTCTCCAATATATTTTAATCTGCCAAAATTGCAAGATGGTCAGGTGATGAGTGAAAACTCTCTGCAGTAAGTGCCAGCCAGTCAATATGGATGGCCAGCATTAGTACCTAGTTTCATTTGGACTAAAATGACCCCGCCCAGATTCCAGAATGACACAATGTAGGTCTACATTGGACTACTGATTGACCATGTGCTTCTTCAAATTACCCCCCTGCTCCCCCTTCCCAACTACACCCCTTTGTTAGGCATAATACTTGGAACTAGTCATTGGTAGAGGGGCTGTATTCACAAGTACATGTCAGTTTACATAGGGGTCAAGTTTGTCACCCCTGACACATGAATCTTTCTGTTACACATTCATCTATAGCCTAGCGTAACTCTTTGGACCAAATCACATCACAAGGGATGTAATCATGTTCATGTTACAGAATCGCAATGTAAACTAAACTATCCTCCTTCTAGGCATATTGAGATTAATCTTCTTAGATCAGCCGGGCCAGTGTTTGACTCACTTTAGCTACAAAGAAACATGTCTAATGATGGCATAACTTGAGAGCACGAGAGGGCTATCTCATATCGTCGACTGTACAACGAAGAGGCGAATAAGTAACAAACCCCTGTATGACAAAAAGGCGAATCCTTAACTTCTGTGCATGACGAAAGGGCGAATTGGTCCATAGATGTCTGACTGATTCGCCCCTTTGACATGCAGAAAAGTTCAGGATTTGCCTTTTTGCTGTACAGGGGTTGTTACCTATTTGCCATTCATCGTACAGCGGATGATTTGTAAATGAAGAGATTCTTAGGCTGCTTTAGCTTTCATTCATAGTAATTGTAACTCACCTCTACTCTTGATAGCTTGATCACTGGTCAGTGCAAAACCTGCTGAATGTATCATGTAGTCAGAAATGCCAAGTCATTATTCAAAAAGGATTACAAAGACTATTTAGGCCATGTGGCATTTGATTTCCATTTTTACGTTCCATCCAATAGGATTTCATCTTTTGAGTAGTACTGATTTTCTCATACTTTTACCAAGTAGCATCCCACTGAGTGTTGAAAGACCGTCTCATGAGCTGCAATTGTATATATCATGACAGCAGTTTGATAAAATTGATGCCAATAAACCCTTTACGTTTGCTGAGAAATGTCACAATAAAACCATATTTCGTCGCATGATTAAGGAATTCACTTTATGTATAGATACGGGCTGTGTACGTTAAGGGTTAAAGTTACAGATCAGCACAGATTTTGTAAAATAAGAAATGTATGATTGGAAAAAAAAAAAAAATGAGTGTGCCTTGTCACAATTTAGCATGTTTTTATTATAATCTTATGTCAGAGTCCAAAAGTTAGTCATCTGCCAAGAAAGGTCTCCTAAACAGCATTTTTATCTCTTGCAGATGTAATGGCACATTTGGAGGCCTGTCAGAATTATCTAGTGAGAGATAGAGAGCTTGGATACTTCATAAACATGCATGAAAGGCAACTTTCCCCGACAGTCAAAATGAAGAAAACAAAAGTATACTTTTGTAACAAAGTACATGGCTGACCAATAAGAGTGAAATGAAAAAAAAATGTTTGGTAATATTTTATACATATATATTTTTTTTTCAGGTTGCTGAAAATTTAAACAGTTCAGATTCTTCGGATGATGACTATCCTCCCCGCAGCAAATCTCGTTATCCAAATCGAGTCCGACCCCGCCATGCTTTGGGAGAGAGGGGCGGGAAACCTGAAATTAGATCTCAGTCTCGTCGATCAGAAAAACAGGAAAATAGAGATGGTGTGAAATATTACATACCCAATGGAGCAGAGTCTGATTTGTCATCCAGTCTAACATCTCAGGAAGATCAACAATGGTACCTTAGTGCTGGTGAAGCCCAACATAGAACAAACCCAACACACTTCAACAACAGAAGAGAATTAGATGATGACCATGAAAGATACAACAACGGCTATGCCTATTCAGCTGTACACACTGGACCTGTCATTTCAACAGCAAAAAAGATATCTTCAGCGTCAGCTGTGGTAAAAAAACTTCAGCCAGTGAAGGATTCTCTCAAACATTTGAAGCAAGCCAGCACAGTTGTACATTTGGAGCATTCCCAGATCTCAGGTTTCCAACAAAATGTTACACCACCGCATTCAACGCCAAGGTCTGAGACACATCCACAAGCTTTTAGAGAAGAAAGTCATAGAGGAGAAGATGATGAAGAACTTCCCCCTGTTGCAGATTCTGTCCGAGCCATTGTGGGCTACATTGGATCTATTGAAACTCCCAGCTCACATACACGACCACACCAGAGACTTCAAGCACTTCGTAATGCCGTAAGAAGATTGAGGGTGGAGAAACGTGTCCACACACTGGTTCTTATGAAGGTCAATTCAACAGGTGTCATTCTTACAAATGCCATGGGCAAGCAGTTGGCTTTCTACCCTAGTGATAGAATTGCCTTCAGTGGCATTTGTCCAGACGATGAGCGTTTTTTTGGTTTGGTAACACTGAGCACTCCTGAAGATGACTGTAGCAGTTACATGGGGGCTGGGGAATGCTCAAGGATACCCAGTTCTTCCTGCCACATCTTTATGATTGAACCAGAATTAAGCTCTCACAGTGCACACGTACAGCAAGCTGAAGCGTTTCAGGTAATTATTTTTCATTTATTTCCATGCATTGTTGGGAGGAGGGGGGGGGGGGTCATAACTACTGATACTGGAAATTTATTGACAGTCATAGTAAGTTTGTTTCACTTTTGTTTTGATAAGGTAATTGGAATGGGGGAAAAAAATCAAACATTTTCTATCTTGTTTGTTAGATTTGGAAATCAGTTATGATTAGGGTCATTTTTTTACCATGAATGTTTGGATAAGTAAACTTGTCACTCTGCAGTTTTTAGATATTATTGGGATATCATTATAGAGCTATAGATTGAGATTTGTTCTATGAGTCTTAATCAAAAATGAAAAAAAAAAGAATGTATTTATTGCAGTGATGAGAAATATCTCTTGTCAAACATTATATGATCAAGGTCCTATATCCTTTTTTTCTGTCTCTTCTTTTCATGAAGATTTATTGTACAACAAACTCTCAAACACGAAGATGTGATGAGTTTCCAAGATCAGCCACTTCGCTCATCTTATGCATTGCGAATCTGTACCGAGGGGCACCCCCTAGGAAATTTGATAATGAGATAGTGCAGTCCCAGGCCCTGGCTGACCCAGTAAGGCAGGTGGAATGCAGTGCTAGTAGCAGCAATGGCAACAATAGTGACAGTGGTCTGGGCTTTGGTAAAGAGGAGGCACCTCTTGAACAGAATGAGCAGGTATTGATAAAATATGTAAGATGTAATGCGTTTTCTAGTGAAAACTGATAGTTTTCAGCTTTCAGGCAATTCGACAGCTGTCAATTTCATCTTGACAAGTAATAGTGTTATTGGATGAAATTCAGTATTTAAGTATGTTGTTTCCAAGAACATCCCTTTGAACTGTATATGCTGGACAATAGCATCATTTTTAGATAATCACGTAATTTGATGACCAGATATTAGAAAAAAAAATCATATTTTTTTACTCTATGAAGATGACCTACCTATGTCATATGCTTATTCAAGTTCAGTATATTGCCATAAAGTAAACAAAACTGTTTTGCTTTTCTCTCCTTTTGTTGTTACTGTGTTACATCTAGAACTTGGACAGTCTGGGAATGAAAGATGCTGATAAGTTTATTATTAGTTTCAAGAGGGGATGTCAAGGGCATCACAAGGCGAAAGGAAAGAATTTTTAAAATTGTTTGGAAATATTCAAAGGTGCAGTTGATTTCGCTTGTAAAATACAATAACATTTTATGTCACTTTAATTGTTTCTTGTTCTCCTGAAATGCTACTAGTTAAATTATACTTGAACAGTGAGCTTTGTAAAAAAAAAGAATTAAATGTAAATTGTGTCATGCATTGATAACTTTTTCATGTACTGTAGGTTTGTGTGGTAGATTTGCCACTTGGTCAACAACAGCAAAACTCCAGTGGTATGTCAATAGCCATGGACACTAGTGGTGTCTCTATCCAACCTTTGTCCTCTCCTGAAATTGATGTAGTTAATCAAACAAGGGGCCCTCATTCTGTGCAGAGGCCACTATCTGCATTTGATGTTAGACGTGGTAAGTGATCATTTTATTTCTTTGCAGAGGTACTGTTCTGAAACTGTTTGTCATAACTTTCTGTTTAACCTGCAGACATCTCTCAGCATTCTTATAATATTTATCCACAGATAGAATGACCATTAGCATCTGTTGACTTAAATGCTTTTACCTTGGAATGTTTATTTCTGACATGAATAGTGTGAATACAAAAATTGAATAGTATGGATTTGTCACTGTGTTTCATTTCAATCTTCATCAAAATTCAAGTGGGTTTTTTAGTTATCTGACGATGACAGTTTTTTCTCTTCTGTCACTACAGGTTTGAACAACTCCACCAGCAGTGAAGAATGTTGGCAGCAAAGAATGACCAACAAACTGACACCCAGAGCTATGCCAGACCCCGCCTACCCTGCTATGGCGCGTTCAAAATCAACTGACAACATGCGCACTAATGCCACCAACACCGAGAACTTAAGACAAAGTATGCAGCGCTTACTTCAAGCTCGTCAACAACAGCTTCAGGAGCAGAATTGTATGTTGGGCAGTGATGGGGAGTCTCATGCAGGAGACCCTGTGCTGTCCCTATCTGTAGCAGAAGATGGGCATGCAGTGTTAGAGGCTGGCAATGGGGAAAAGGTCCAGGATGGTGTGTTTTTGGTGCCAACCAATCCCCCACCTGTGTCTATTCACCATGCCTCTGGAAATATGGTGCGATCAGCCTTTCAGGTGCCAAGGCCGGTGTCAGCTCCACTAGGCAAGCACCGTCTGCACAACAAACCTGAAATGGTGGATATGGAGACCTTAGGCAAACTCAGCCCTCGAGCATTTCCACAGGCTTCACCCTCTTCCTCAGTATTTCGATCACCCTCTGCTCCACCGGCACCATTCTTTCCACACAGAGATTCTGATGATGATGATGACGACGACGATGATGTTGATGGCGGTGATGAAAGTGAGGATGACCCATACATCCGCCAAATTTTGGAACAATTTAGTAGAGATCGAAGGGCTGCCTTAGATGAAGACAGTCGCAGATTTTCTGAGGGATTTGCTCTTTCGAAGAAGGTAAGGAATGTGGTATTGAATATTTATCTGTTCAGCTCATCTTCACAATCACATTTCTATTTTTTATGAAAACCAGAAGCAATAATTTTTCCAAAGTAAATTATTAAAGAGTGAGAATTTGAATAGATTTTTTAAGGATCATTGTCAGTATTTTTTTTTTTTTCTCCTGAAAAATATACACTCTAAAATGGTTATTAAGAAAACCCTTAAAATGAAACTTGCATTATTAAGAAGGAATCTTTTGGGACGGTCATTTTGCTATGTAATTTGTCACCCTTAGTATGAAATAAAACTGGGGGCTGATATGAAATCTACCCCTATTACGAAAGTCTTTTGCTTCTCCGATCGCACTTTTCTTTCATACTGAGCATAGCCAAGACCAAGCTCAGGTACCGGATCAGTTTCTTCAGACAAAGAAATCGCCCGTGAGTGCATCAAATATGGATACCCACAATGTGCTGTAATGCCCAGCACTATGACACAACAAGACTAGTAAGGCCTGAGGCCCAAACGTGTAGAAATCATACACTTACCCTCCCCCATTTCACATCTCACCTGTCGATCATGGCCCCAGTCAAGTATGATGTACTGTGAGAGGGTGTTGAGCATTAGTGCGTGTGTGAGGCTTGATTTTGTTGCTATTTATAGCCACAAAACTACGGTATCAGAGGATGGATTTGCTTTTGCCTTTTCAGTCATACACACTTGCAGGCATTTGGTCAGCCAAATCAGTTGTACTTGTCAGTGCTCTTGAGAGGCAGTATTTTTTGAGAATTCAATAGGCCTTTCTCAGTTTCAAACCGGAAATGGTGAAGATCTATCAATGTGGTGCTTGAAATTAACTATAAATCTAGTTAAGATCTAGGCCTATATTTGTAATGAATTCATCGAAACTAAACATTTCAAAGCATAAGAAAATAAGATTTATCACTGGAGTTCAAAAGGACACTGATTTATGAAGTTGATGAAGGTTAATGAACACATTGGACATCTGAAGAAAGTACATGTATGATGAAACTGAATGTAACCCGTAATTGATGAGACAGCTACCCGCAGGAGGTTGACAGACGAAACAGAATGTACATGTGTAACCTTCGGCACTCGATTTTGTCTAATCGCAAACTCTTTCAGAGGAGGCAATAATGTAATTGAACTATAGACATATTACTGATACTGATATACGTATATGTTTATGAATGAAACCATTTCCAAGGTTCACTATTTCAGAATGCTGTTTTTGATTATTGCTTAATAGCAATAAAATGATAGGTTTTCCATTCCCGGCAAATTTCATGTTAACCGTTTTAGAAAAAATGTTCCACATCAACAATGGATCAGTATCAACAGTATGAACAAATTTTATCTTGCAAACACTGATACATCATGGTTGGAATTAGTAGACATAAATCCAGCTGATAGTGATTTAATAATATTGTATTGAATTGGTTGATATAGGACACAGTGTATTAAAGTTGCCGCTATAGATGGTCATCATGGACATTCATGTGCCATTGCTTTATATGCCAAGCAAGTCCAGTGCACTTTGAAGCTCTGCTAATGCCTAAAACTATCCATATAGTGATAAACAATGGAAGTTTCTTTCTCAGTAACAGTTCAATCTCATGGTTGACAGCCTGCTTAGATGTGTTTTTCAATTCATAAATGTGATCAGAGGGATAATAGCAGAGGGTGAAGTACCATACTTGCACTTTGCAACTTAGTTAGAGAAGAAATCCATCCTTTAGTCCTTTTGTCTACCCAGCAGATTTATTTTAATATATTATATGAGGCATTTTGAGATGTCACATGACAAATTTTCGCTCATAAGGTTATTTGTGTAGTCAGCTCCAAATCAGCTCATAAGGTTATTTGTGTACATGTTCTGCACATGAGAGACAAGTTTTGATGAATGATAAGCATTCAGACATGTCACACCATATAAACAAAGCCACATGTGAGCGATGTTAAATGTTTCCTCAGTCATGTGACCAGTCTCAAAATACCTCATTGAATGTTGTCAGAAAGGTTGAAAATTGAACTACCTTTCACGTCTGTCTGCAAATGTAAGACCTTGTCAGCTCTTCATTCAGAAATAAAGAGCTCTCTCTCAGCATGTTGTCTTAAGAGAAGGCTGGCATATTTACAAAAATGTTGCTGACTGACAGCGGAATGTGGTTCCAATGGCTAGGTATAAAGAAATCAAAGGCCAGTCCGTGATTTTGAAAACCTTCAAGAGATTTCAGAACCCAAAGTCAGGAGGCCACTCCATCACAGAAAATCATTGGAAGTGTAGGCTTGAATTAGTTTTTATTTGATAAAGCCTTTGACTGATCATGTCACCCAATACAAATATTGAAATTGTCAAAATTTAATTGATGCCTTGCACTATTGCAACATTGACTGAACAGCACAAGAGAGGATAATTCTCGATATTTCTGTGCACGTATTATTTTTAAGAATTACTGCCCTTTACTCGAACACCGATTTGGGATAGCGCACCGCTGGATGAATCATAGAAGGAGTGGAACAGCAAGCTATCGGGATTCCGGCAGTGATAGCGGTAGTACAGAATTTGTAAAGAAACTTTTGCAGAGTCGAAAGCAATGCATAACTCATGGCCTTTTTTTCCCATGTGATCCATTACATATCATCGTAGACCAGAAGTGAATGTTTGCCCTCAAAAGTTGACTGACTTGGACAATGAAAAGGCATTGTACCCAGTAGATCTATCTAGGGATTCTGTATCCCCATTTCACCCTACCCCTTGCCCACTTCCGTCTTTCTACAATGTTTTAAGTCACTTCCAAGCGTCACTTGCCAATACATTGAGATTAAGGATCTTTTAGACTTACCTGCTCATGTTTTCACCCTTTTTCTTTATGCCAGTGTAATGGCAATTTTAATGATGTATTGAAGAAACAGTAATTGATTGTAATTCATGTAATCACTCTCTGGAACTGGTGAACTATTGTGCTGGGAATACTCCATTGCTTACTATTTTGACTTGATTGTAAGTTGTTCTTCAGACTCATGTGCAAACATTGTTTGCCACTTCTGTAAAATGATAATAAACCTGTTGAGGGGACACATAGTGTATAAAATATATGATTCATGCAGGTTGTCCTTTACATTTTTAGCAAAGATTGTTCCTGCCCCCCCCTTTCCTCTCCCTTTTTTTCCCCATTAAAAAAAAAAAAAATTGGTGGAATGGCGTGTCTTTGTTAATTAGGTTCAACAAAAACTGTCTAACGATAGGACTGGACGACCTAGACGAATTTTGCATGCAAAGCAGTGGTAGCTTAGTCATTGGTTCAACTTTCCTGAGATTATTTTGCCTCCTGAGAGGAACCCCCGTACTTGTATAGCCTCTTGTTAGCATAATTTCATAATGTTTGGGCAGTAACACTACGTATTGTTGTGCTGCCATGATGGGACTCTTAATACTGTCATGACTGGACTTGGTCACTTGAAATACCTTTTCTTTGAACATTGTAGCCGAGCATAGGACAAGCTTGTGAACGTATTGTTGATCTATTGCAGCTTTAATGCTTCACCCGTTTACTCTGGTATTTCTCAGTGAATTTGTGCGTCTAGAAAAATGTGTCTTTGTCGGCATGTCTCTCTCGAATTGTTTCTTTCTCCCACCACCCTGTCATATTCATCTGCCTAACTGCTTTATCTGCCTACCTTCCTGTCCTTCCGAGCATATCCGTCTGTCCGTCAATCAATCGGTTCTTTCCTCCCCCTCCCCCCCCCCCCCCAATCACAT
>JBCEWB010044453.1:0-31457 GCA_039654565.1 Peronia peronii | reverse complement strand
TAGCAACTAGTGCATTGCTTTCCGCCCACTCCTATTTCACTTTGTAGGGAATACTGTATATCTTTTTCAAGAGATTTAGACAACTGTGTTTTTGGATTGTTGTTCTATTGTTCATGTACTAATGGTATCCCTGTAATTCACCCTTTAGTATTATAAACCTGATGATTTTGGCCTTATTGCGTAATCAAAACGAGAGCATAATTTGTTTCCAAAGTAAAACACAACACAGTCTTCGGTGATGTCACGCTTAGAAATAAATATTAAAAAGTTATATATGTGCCAAACGAATAAAATAGACTGACAGAATAACAATCTTACATAACAATCTTAATAATATATTCATTTGATTTGACTATTGTAAATCAGCAGTTGTAAAAATCTAATTGCTCTGAAAATGTACTTTTTTCAAATGTCCTTTTTAACAACATTGAAAAGCTTCTCCCATACAATAAAAAAAAATCATCTAATTAACATTTCCTTTTGTGTACAGCAATACCCTATTTACATTTTACATGTTTCCATTATTGCCCCGCCGAAGAGTCAAGCGGGCTCGAAAATTTAGCTAGCGATATTAGTTTACTTTATTAGCTGTATTCCAAGTTCTTCATATTGTTTTTCAACTTTTTTGATGTATTAATATTTTGATTAGTAGCCGGTGGACAGTCGTCTTAATTTTAAGACATTTTTTTGTAAAATGATGATGATAGTAATGTCCCGATAAAGAACCAATAGGGTTCGGAAATTTGACCACTGTTATCTCATTCAACGTTTACCATATCGAGTTCTGATTATTTTGGTTTGCTCTTTCGGTGTACTTGTTTAATTGCCGGTAGACAGTCCATTTTAAATTTTAAGACATTTCTATAAAATTACGATGATGATATTAATGAAGATGATGCTATTTTGTTTTATGTGTGTGTTTGTGTGTTGCCCGGATGACGAACCAAGACGTTCGAAAATTTGGCCAGAACCATCACTCTATTCACATTTTAACATATAGATTTCTACGGATGTATACTAGGCTAGTAGACAGCCCGTTTTAAATTTCAGAACATTTGCACAATGATTATGTTGATGATGTTGATGATGATAAGGATGACGAAAGAGGTGGGTGGAAAACACAAGCTTCTACCGGGATCAGATTAAAATCTGTATCGCGACAATCAAAACATCATTTTACGAAAAATATATACGACTGTCCAACCGGTAACTAATCAAACAATTAAAAAAAGCAAATAACATATACAAAGAACTTAGTTTGAATATTGTTGTTAATGTTCTGCCAAATTTCCGAGCCCGCTTGGCTCTTCGTCGGGCAAAAATATAAAATGATACTAGTTGAAATAAAAATAAAATTATTTAATATAAGTTTAAATCAAGGCAAGATAAGATAAGTTAAAATGAATCAAGGTGATTCAAACAAGATGAGATCAAACAAGACAAAATTTGATGGAATAAGATAAGATCAAGCGGGACAAGATAATGCTGTGCTTCATTGTTCACATCAGTACATTGTTTCTTATAGCACCATCATCGATAACAAGATTGATTCACAGGGTTTATACCAACATATTCATTAGCCTGTGCTGTTCAGTGCGTTCTTGAATAGGATAGCAGTTCAAAGGTACATGTATTAACAAGCGCCAGAGAAGTATGGCAAAGAAATCTATAGTGAAGTCCTCCTGTCATTTATGGCTGACGTTGAAATGACTGGCACTTGCAAAAAAGTACCATGTTTATTCATTTGTTTATATAATAATAATGTAGTTTTGAGATGCAATGTAAGCTTATCCATTGTAGTCTACACAAGACATGGAGAACAGTTAATAGTTATTCGGCATTGGATCGACCATGAAATAAAAAACAAAACAAAATGACAAAAAGACAAATAACTTAAAAGGCCTACATACCTACATTCGAAACTTTTTATTTTTAAATTAACTTGGGAAACCTCTGCCGCTACTAGTCAATGCCTGTCATCCACACCTACATTTCCAACGCTGAGTTCAGGGTAATAGGATACTGAGTTCAAGGTGAGAACAAGACAAGGGGGTAGAGACAAAATAGGACACAATGGATCTGATTACGGGTAAATTTTGAAAGTCGTATTCAATATTAACTGCTATCTTTCTAAAAAAAAAAAAAAAGCATTATAAGGGCCGTGTACGCGTGGACTCTACTAATTTTGATACGCTGATTTAAAAAATGCAAATATTTTTTTTAGAATTTGATCAAAATTTAATATTTTTATCAACCATCTGACACCCCTCCTGCAGTCGCTTACGTCACTGGCGCCGCGCAGTCTGGGAGGGCGGTGCAAAATTCCGACCAAAAAATCAAGCAGGCTGAATATTTTGGCGAGACCATAGATCGAAATTAATTCCTTCGGTTTTTGGCATCCACACTGGTGTTTTGCTTTACCGATTACCTTTTCGAGTACCGGTTACACCATTTTTACACCCGTCAATCCATCAACCAACCAAAAAAACGAAGCAAAACATGAGAAGCAACCTACCAACCAATCAATAAATCACCCAACCAACCAATTAATCTACTAACAACCAACCAATCATGTGTGAAATCTGGTTCTCTGGTGTTCAGGTTTTATCTCGGCCACGCCACTGACCTTTAAACTTTCACTTTCGAACAGCTAACCGTGTCATTCCATCACCTAGATCTCTCTGTCTCTGGCTAGTGGCTACCACCACAGTGACTATCACTGGTCTCGTTAAGGGAGAGGTCACGAACTTTAGTACACAGAGATGCGTGTTGGACGTATGAGTGTGTGTGGGAGAGGGGAGGAAAGAAAAGAATGCAGGGAAAGGGTGGGGGGGGGGGGGCAGGAAGTTGTGTGGAGGAAGGGGTCGGCAATACGACTGCCTCGAACATGACTGGAGAAAAACTAAATCTATATTTAGCCGTCACGCCAGCATCATGGTCGATCACAATAAAGTTCAAGGAAACACTGGATGGGGGGAAGGAGCGGAAGAAGAGGGGGGCGAAGGACAAGGAAGGTTTCCTGTGCGAAGGTTTCGTTCGAACAGGGTCATTGCTGACGTCACAGGAGGATTTCGCATTTCAAGCTATGGCGAAAGCGGTTCGTGCTGTCTGCTGGGGAAGGAGCGGGCTGTGCTACCATCTCGGCCGCACACAGTTTCAAAAGACTGCGAGAGCTCACAAAGGTTCTCACTGACCGAAGCGTGCGATAGCTAGTGGTTTCATCTCCAGCAGAAAGTTGATCAACGCTAACTTTGTTACTTCGACAGAAAGTTCAGTTTTAATCCAAGATTGCTTATGTGAAGAATATCATTCGTTCTTATCTGATCAAGATCTAGATCTAGATCTATAGGAGGCTAGAGATCTAATACATGAGGCAGACATACAAAGGTGGAAAGTGGAGTTCGAACTTCTTTGCGTGTGTATTTCTTGTTTACCAGGCGGAGTTGTTCGACGCGTGTGTTTACATTTGAGTGGAGAGGTTCCAAATCCTAGTGGGTAGTTTGTTTTTTGTCCTGGTGCGCGTGGTTGTCTTCCATGTGTTTTCATCATGTTGAAGAAAATGCTGGGCAATGACTTGAAGCCAGGATTCTATCATACGGAGCTGGTCAGTACAGATTGGGATGTACCTGTTCATTATAAACGACTGACCCCGATTGGCAGCGGCGCTTACGGTCAAGTATGGTAAGTAAACAAAACACATGATTGTCATAGCTTTATATCTACTTCCACGCCCCCTTACTTTTTCTTGGAAAAATTCTGATCGTTTCTATTATCAGGTTGTTCAATGTTAGTATGTTGATCAAGCATATGAATCTAGATTCGAGGTCTATACACGTTGATTTATAAAGCGAAGGCTGTTGTCCAGATCTAGAGTTGATGTAGCGTTAAAAAAATAAAAATAGAGCTAGGCCTATATCTAGATCTATATCTTTGATACACTGGTAGGCTGTTTGGGGTCAAAGATTCTGGTCACAAAGTGGTTTCTCTATTCACATTCTTTATTTTTGTGAAATTACCTTTCATTTAAATCTAGATCCAAGTGGCAGTTACTCTCTCAGGATAATCTAATAACTAGTAGCAAAAATAGACGCAGATCCATGCTACAAGTCATAGCAGTGAAATTCACCAAATTGTTGCTATAGATCAATCTAGACATTACTAGTTTGTCACCCAATAATATGAGTGAATTAGCCGATTATTTGCAGGCCTAGTGGTCCTGTTATATTGACTCACCATCACATCGGTTTATCATTTAATTGATAGATTAATACATTAATACATTCGGAACCTTGTGGCTGGTAAGATGTCAGGGCAAAAGTATAAGGCCTGTGTGAAATATTTTATCAGAGGTCAGAACAGAACAGGACTTAAAGGGGACATGTAGGATGACACACAGGTGAATCATCTGCTGTCCTGTTCAGTAAAACCTTCGTGTGTCATCATTGCTTATCGAGGCGAAGGGTTGACAGTCAAAATTAATGTGCCTCCACATCTCGTAATTATTGGACTTGGGTCCATTTCAGCATACACAAAGCGGTACAGACAGTTTAAGGGCCCAGTTTGTAGCCCAGTTTAGCAAAGCTTTGATTTTAAGATATTTAACTGTGGCCTACAGATCTGCAGGCACTCCTTAATAGCTGAGCATCCCAGTTTATGTTGAAATGAGAAATTATACACGTATGCATTGTTAGAGTGTCATTTCTGCTGGTCATGACCTGATTAACAGTGACAGGAGAAAACATGAAATTTATATTGAAATGCTTTACATTTCTTTCCTTCTTTCTTTCTTTCCCTCTTTCTTTCTTTCTTAATTTTTTGTCTTTGTTTCTTCCATCATCCTGAGAAACAAGATTTTATAAAGCCAAAAAAGTTTAAGTTTAACCCATTTTTTTGTTTCTATAACACTTGTTATGATGTGAAATGACATCCTGTACAGAAATACTTTTGACATTAAATCACAGGATTGAAGGAAGATGCTGTTGTTTGACTGTTTTAATAGTGTCTGATGTGTTTGAACATAAAGTTCAAAGGAATCTATCTTCCATCATCTTGTTCTTTATTTCTTTTTGGTGTCTTCGTCTTCATCTGTGACGCACATTTTAGATGAAAGAGCCTTTTCTACTGTTTTCATAAGGGCTATTTTTAGGAAGTTTACCTGACTCGATTGATCACTTTAACCTGTTCTTTTCATTCTTACCCCCCCACTGCCCCCACCCCCACTCCTCCCCGCTCGGTCTTTTCTATTATCTGCATATCATATTGCCTTACGTAAACCAATGTTTGCCCATAAAACACCAACAAAGAACGGAAAGTCACAGGGAATTTGTATTTAAGCCTGATGTGATATTACGATTGACAGGAAATTCCCGAATATTGATTTGAACCAAAGGTTCTTTCACTGTAAGCAAAGAATGTAAGTATATTATACTTCAGTCTTTGCTGTAAGCAGATGGTTAAATGGCAGAGCAAATCAGAGTGAGACAAGGACAGAAAAAAAAAAGTTCAAAAATGTTAGCCTCTCAAAATGAAGAGGCTAAATCGATAATCTCTGAGAAAACAGACCTTGTGGATTAGGTCACGCTGACTTTTCCTCAATCGGTCTTTGTCTCCACTCGGAGCTTTTTTTTTTTCTCTCTCTCCCCACCCCCTCCACACACACACACATTCTCCCGTTCTCTCCCTCTCCCATATTTCCGTTTGTTTAACTCCTTGGCTTGTCAGTGGCTCCCATTTTTTTTAAAAACGACTTCCCTCACAGTTGTCTCCACGGGTCTCACTCTCTCCTGTCCCGGTCTCTGATATTCTGTCTCTGCACTTGTCGTTCGTGCCCGTCGTAACTCGGGGTTAACCTCGTTTGGCCGACTGTCCCCCTTCCTCATCCCTCTCCCTGATTTATTTTGGAACAAAGGGACAGAACTTGCAATGAATGAGCGAAGAAGAACAACAACAGCAGCAGCAGTAGCAACAACAACAACAACATATCACATATGAAAAGATAGCTGAAAGGATAGATGAAACAGGACAGCAACAAAGGACAGCCACATAGCAACCACAGAATTTATGATTTTCGTGTTTAGGAGCCGCTGACCGACCGGTTTATGTACCTCTTGAAGGAGCAGAATGAGTCTGGGAAAAAAAATAGAGTAGAAGACGAGGGGAATCAATCTTGAAGGAAGACAAATATAAACCTGCATATCGGCGGGGAATTATTCAATGATAGTGTTGTGAAGGTTAAAGAGAGGAGGGAGAACGGGGAATGGGTTACTGGTAAGTGAACCGAGTCACCGCACTAGTGTAAACAGGTTGGAAATGCGGTGACCAGCCAGCGAGTCAGGATCCGTAAGGGTGAATGAGTATGGGACATGAGAGGCGTGTGTGTGTGTATGTGTGTGTATGTTTGCTTGTGTAGCCTATGTTTTTGTTGCCCTCGCTTACTCTGTTTCGTCCATCGATGTCCTGGACGGGATTAGAAATAAGGAGTGTTAGTGAAACTTGTGCGAGTCTTTTCTTCTTATTTTTTTTTTTTATGTGGGCTGACAAGAGGACAGACGGCCCAACAGATGAGTGGAGAGATGGATGTATAGATAAACGAGATATTTGAAAAGCAGGATGGACTGAAGGAATGGGATACACGGATGAACACACCGTAGTTTGATAGAGATATACATAATATTATGTTAACGCGATAGGGTGACATTTTCGTGTATCTAATCATGTATGGGAATTCTCGGCAAGGCAATGAGTCATCCTGTCATTATTGCTGCGGGAATCCCGACTGACCCATTTAATCATAATCTTATTAATAGCTTAATATTCAACCATAGCTGTGTAGACTGACTGTTTTTTTTTTTTTTTGGACAGTTTCACAGTATATCCTTTTGAACACGCACATCCTAATACTAATTTATTTAAATCAGTATCCTCTAATGCTATTATTGTAGAGATTGTAACAGTGCACAATACTTCTCCTATAAGGCTATTACTGTAAAGTTGGGCCCATATGTAGAATTCGAAGCAATCGCTCCAGGAAGAACAAAGACGAAAGAGCAAAAAAAAAAAAAAAATTAATGTCTCTGGTAGTTTAGTTTGATATTGGTATCAATTATATCTCTGATATACATAGCGATGTGTAGAATTGATGAGGGTTTCACTTTTCTTGAATAGATGATATTGGTCACACAGTGCAAGATCACGACCTTTCTAGTCATTTTATTTTAGTATTTTGAATATAGAAACATTATTAAAACATGAACAGCTAGCGGGATCTAACTGAATGCACAATGATACACAGATATCAAATTTCGAGAATTAATAAGCGGGAAATTGATTGAAATGATGGAAAGCCAAAATTTATGGGACCCTCTTCATTATCTTCAGCCATCCATCATCATCGTCATCGTTTCATCATCATTAGCCATTATCATCATCATCATCATCTTATGAAATATAGAAAGACAATAAAAATCATTGTTATCATCATCGCCATTATTGTCCATAACATTTTCACAATGGACCGAAAACCCCCAAATCAGCCTAATGTTGAAGCATCTTTACTCTTTCATTCTGTAAGTAACTGTTCCTCCTCACATCTCCAAGAGCTGACCTGGGATATCCATCACCCGCCTGCCCCTTGTCCTCTTTCTTTGTTCGTAAAACTTGTTTTGAGTTTTGCGAGCCTTACTTATAAGCACTATTTATATCTCTGAAGCCTTTCTTGTGGAGATCCACTCCCGGAACTTATTGCCATCAAGATGCTAGTATAGATCTCTATAGATAACTGCGCTACTGCAGAAGGAATAAGACATAGAGAACACAGTGACATAATACCGTTAACAACAACAACAACAACAACAGATAAATAAATAAATAAATATGCACACACATACCTTACTTGGCTTGTCAACAGTTTTGTTTTGTTTTGTTTTGAAAAGGGGAGGTGCGGTAGAATATAGGCATGTTAAGAAATGCCTTGCCAAAAATTCTGTGTATGAGTGAAATGAAGATTTGTAGTGAACAGGTGCGCGGGCATTTAATGTATATTATGTATTATGTTGATGATCATCTAGCTGATGTGTCACCCCGCAAACGTTTTCTGAACAATGTGTTGTATGTTTTATGATCACAGTAGGCATATCTGTGTTTTGGAATGAGGAGTGTTTATCTTTGAATATTCCATGATATTTATTTTTAGTCTTTGCCAATGCATATCAGACAGAGAGAGAGAGAGAGAGAGAGAGAGAGAAAGAGAGAGAGGGCGAGAGAAAACGATGATTTTTGTTCGTTCTGCCTTGGCTTAATCTGTGAATTGGTATTTTTATCACACGTGTATGTTTTTAAATATATAGGCAGATATGTTAGTTGGCAGGCAAGCAGAAATTAGCATGCTAATGTGTGGTGTGACACGGAAGCTGTAACGTGGGACTCTTTCATGTAAGGCGTACTGTAGTGAAAATGAATTTGGTAGCAAAGTAAAGCTGTCATATCCGTATTTGTTTTCCTGTTTATCAGGAAAGTGTCTCTCCAACATTTAGGCTTTATACCATGTGAATAAAAGTTTGTTTTGTATATATTCAGTTGAATCGTGCTGCAGTTAGTTTTGTGTGTCGTGTACATGTAGTTGTGTACAGAATAGAACAGTTTTGCATGGGGAACAGCGCAGTTTTATGGAAATAAGGAAAGAGTGCATATGCGAACATTAGTTGGAGACATTATCATTATTTGAACAGTGTTAAATTTCAAGATAACTGTTATTAATATACACTTTTCATTCCTTATTGCCAGATGCTAGGTCTCCACATCGCTTTTAGAACGTA
Organism: Peronia peronii; assembly: GCA_039654565.1. Taxonomy (NCBI): domain Eukaryota; kingdom Metazoa; phylum Mollusca; class Gastropoda; order Systellommatophora; family Onchidiidae; genus Peronia; species Peronia peronii. Next base: position 22,644 of record JBCEWB010044453.1, on the reverse strand, counting down.
AAACTCTTTAACTATGCTGTTGCATGCAGAGGCAACTAGACAAATAATTTCCACGTAAAAGCTGGGTTCTGCACTCGTAAGTTGCACATTTCGTGAAATGTAGTCTGAGAGACAAGTCCTCTTTCACTAACTACATCAGCACGCAGTACATAGCGGTAAAAGAAGTAAAAGCACTAGTGGAGACATGCAACCTTTATACCGGGACATAAATGTACCTGCACACACATCAACGTTGAGCGAAGGCAGCGTTCTCTGATGTGATATCCTGCTGACAGATTGAAGCTCTGACCTGCTGATTTGTAATCGCATCTAGAACTGCCTGACTGCTCGCCTCAATGATATACTAATTCCTTGACGAAATTAGAAGCGTGATATTGGACAAGGGACCTGATGTCCTTAACTGCCTTTCTTGACGTTTCAGAAAGCGAAAATACGCTGATCATGAATGATAGAGAAGAGGTTCAGTTAAAGACGTTTGGTCATTTAATGCTGCTTCCTTTATTTTCTCCTGTTTTATCGTTGGCTGTGTGGTAGACATGCAGTATGCGTGTTTGTAGGCTTGTGTGCGCGCGCGTGTGTGTGTGTGAAAGAGAGAGAGAGAGAGAGAGAGAGAGAAAAGAGAGAGGAAGGAAAGCAGCAGTTGTCCCAAAAGAAGCCACCGCGGATTGTCTTTATTCATTTTGTGACATAGAAATGCTCTAACCGTACGGTGTTAGCGCTTATAAAGAAACAACATCAGTTATTGTTATAGTATTCACTTGTTCTTTTTGTCACCCACGTCACTGAGATTAGTGAGATCACATTGAAAGGGTTGTCAACTGAGGAAAGTATAACGAGACAGCATAGACGTCAATTGTGGTGCCATCGAAGTGGTTTAGAACTGGAGTATAGCTGCAGATATGTCAACTGATCGGGGTGCAGTAAGATCAGGACATGTATTTTAGCTTTTAATTCACGTCTGTTAACTCTGTTCACATAAATTTATTTACACTAGGATTTTAGGATCATTGAATTGAACTAGTATGAGAGCTAGGTTAAATATTTTATGAACCAACACACATTTATAAAAATGGGCTTAATAGAAGATCACCTTATTTCAAACTGTTCGGCATGTGCTATAAAAGAGACTGTGTACTGTACCAGCTGTCCATGATGGTCACTTAGTATCTTTTAGGGGTCAGTGTAAGTAGGTCACGTCATGGCCAGAGCCCATGGAGCTCTATGCCAGAACCACAGTGAGTTACATAGCGCGGCCTACGCCTGAGATACCATGAGGGGGAAGAATAGGGTGGGGTAGGGGAGAGGGGTAGAGTGTGAGTTAGTAAGCGTTGGACTTTACCCCAGGCTGTTCTGACCGACAGAACAGAGACGAAATGGAAACGTCATTACTCGAACAAACGTTTTTGTTTTTGTTTTAAATGAATTCTAAGAATACTTACAATTAATTATCCTGCATGCACGGGGCCAGAGAATTAAGAGAATATACCGATGGAAACGATTCCACGTAAAAAATTCATGGCATGTTATGTTTATGAAGAAATATCTGTCGGCTGGTGGATCATCAGCTGTCAGCCCTGGAACACAAAGGTTCTACGTGCGTCTTTGTTCGTATCGTAGGCAAAGAAGCATCCAATTATAGCTTGGGCTTTGAGAAAGAAATAATTAATGACAAACATCGCATTTTTATGTTTCTTAAAATACACTGTCTCCATAGTATACCACCTGGCCATCTCGATGACGTACTTTGGTTAAACAGTTATGGCAAGGGCAAGTTATTGATGCTCGGTAACAGTAGGACTGCAGTGGGGGGTAGCATCAGGTAGGAGATAAGAGCTAATCAATTCACTAGTGGCTGGAGAACAGCATGCAGCTAATGAACGTAATCACTGTTTGATCCGTGACCAGTGGCAGTCACAAGGCGACTGATGTGTACGGTATTCTGGTTGACTGTCACTGTGTTTCTCAACTTTGTCTATCTTAGTCTCTGAAATTGTTCAAAGGTTCAGGTAAGCTAGGCCTACCAACAGCAGCAGCAGCGAGAGATATAGTTTACATATGATATATTCTAATATTTATTCTTATTTTTATTATTTGTCAGTACATTTTATCAGTACATAAAATAAGATGCCGATGTGCATCCATCGCTCATCAGGTATAACGTCATACTGGCTAGTTAATAATAATCCGCATCACCAAAATAGACTCGCGATAATGACGTACGAAGTCGCTAGATCTATTAATATTAGCATACAGGACGGTCCTTGCTACTTCATCCACGATGATGACGTTGCTACATACCAAGTTCAGCAAGTAACGAACACAGTATATTTCGTTCTTGACCAAGAGAAAGGTTAAAGCTGTTGATATTTTTGATGATTTTCACCTTGTCAATAGATTGTCTTTGATAAGGATGGTTTTGGGTAATACCATGAGAAAAAGTAAGGATAGCCACAGTGAAAATGAAGCTGATCTTTATCGGTCTTCTTTTGACAGTGGACACAACCAATATTTGAAGAACGTATTTTTTTTTTCTCCAATCCCGGATTGGTAGCCTATGCCGGGTCAGAGACACATACAATATTTATAGGTATATATAATACAAGTATCGTAAACATATTGGATTTTGATAATTGAAAATTGACAGTGTAGCTTTCCAGCATGTCAGTTCTCAGACTTTTTGGCCGGTTACCGCAAATACAATATACTGATTTTTTTCTCATATTTCAGACTCCCAAAGGCTTTTTCAATCACTATAAGGATGCACCTGAGACCTGTTACTTTTTATCACTATCCGAGAAGAATAGATGGCAGGGTTTTTAAACAGTGAGAGATCCACTGTAAATGCTGTATTTATTCCCCCATTGATTGCTTCTTTCAAACAAGTAAGGATTAATGAACCGACTCAATTTCTATTATCATCCCACCCAGAGATATGTAACCTCCGATCAACTATATAAATCGAATCCAATAACATTTTATTGCAATACATCAATAGATAAACAATACAATTTGCAGAGAAATAGCTGACCAAACAAGCTGTGTAGATCCGGTTTGGTGAGAACCTCGGAGTGGCTGTCGATCAAAACCAGTGTTGACATTTACGTGCGCTGCCAACATTGAGAGAGGAATGACCGAGCAAAGAACATTCTTGTCAGACAACACCTGCTGACACGGAACCTGCCAAATAGAGCTTCAACCATAGGATTTGCAAGTCTGCAGGCCTATGTTTTTTGAAGTCGTTGAAAGTGGAGTCTTGGACTTAGTTAAAGTTTTTCTTCAATAATTATCGACCATCACCATTCTGCAGAAGGTCCCATGTCCTGTTTCAATGTATGGAATGACAATTTCACACTTAATCTGATTAACTATAAAGAGGGGCCCATGCCTACAGCTCCAATTCTGTAATTTTCGATAAGTAACATACAAGTATTTAGGGGAAGAATTTTAAACAATCCATGTTGGTTGATTTTGTGGAATTGTGTGTGTATAATATGTGTGTTTGTGCGTGTGTGTGTGTGTGTGCATGTTCTTAAAATTGTCGCTTACAGAAGCCTCTGATCTTCAGTCAGACATTTAGCTACATAATATACCTTTGTAACCTTCTAGAGTTAAGTAAGATACCAGTCATGAAGCCTGGGAGAAGCCTGGCAGTGACGTAAACCGTTTTCCTAATCTCTACAAAGTTACCGGGGCAGAGGCAGGTTGTCTACCGTCACAACAATTCTGTGTGCTGCTATCCAGCACAGTTGTTTCTGCCTCACAGCTGTGCATAGTTCTAGGATGTGGAAGCACTGAAAATACTGTATTAGTGTTATAGTCCAGAATAGTGCTCTGAAAGTCAGCGCTTTATTAACAGACCAATGCTCATGTCAGTCAGATCTTTGAAATTTGAAATCATATCATAGAACCTTGGAAATGAAGATTGACAGTGACACTGAACTTGTTCATGTCACACAATCTGGACAACAATCTGGTCTGTGTTCTGTCAGCCGTGGCGTCGTTGTTGTTGTCTTTCTCATGATTGCTTTTGCTATGGTAACCGCCTCTCAAAGAAACGGAAATTTGAATGCTACTGATTCTGATATCCTAATGATAGCTCGCTCTCCACAGTAATTGGAATATCTGTGAAAAACAAACAAACAAAACAAAACAAAAGAAAAAAAAAGTGGAAAAGTTGGGAAAAAAAAAAAAAAAAAAAAAAAAAAAAAAACCCCCCCCCCCCCGAAAAATCGTGTACTGAGATGTTTATGTCAAATAGATTTGAAATGCTGTAGGCCATTATAGAACGACAGCGACAGCAACGGTCCATTGTAATAACAAAGTATAGGTCGTGGTGATTGCATGTTGGTTATATTACATTTATTATGTATGCATTGTGGCCTTATTTCTGGACGAGATCTGAGCGTAAAGTCAATAGATTGCTGTGGGATCAACAACGTCTTGAGGAACAAAAGAGCAACAATTTCTACGACAGCAGTTTGAACAATGAAAACAGCAGCAAGAGAAGAAAGGCTGAAAAATGAAACGCTCTGTAATAATCATCACTATCGGTCTAGATAAAGGTATCATTATCGTTTACCATTGGCCATACTAGTAAAGAAAGATTCTTTGAAATAAAACAAATGTATAGACAAATAATTAGGTAGATTAAATACATACAAATAAATAAATAGGTAAATGATTAACTATATCAGCAACCATGAAATATACTACTCCCACTGTCATCTCTCCCCCCCTTTCCCTTCTTTGCCATGCAGTTTTGCACGAAATGGACCCAGCTAGATCAAGCAAATATCTAAGTATTAAGCCAAATGTTGCGGACAGACTGCTACCTCCTCAAAATAGACGACCAGTATCTTTTCTATCTTCGGCTAAAGACTATCTGCCACGCACCATAATACGAAATCTCTTTTCTTCTTCTTCTTCTTTTCATCACCGAAGTACTCCCTTCTTCTCTTTTCTACCCCATCCACTTACCATTGAGCTCACTGACCGCAACGCGCAATCAGGTTGCATTGTAGACAAACCGCGACGGAATCCCGCACTCCTCTCCCCCTTCCCTCCCACACATACATACCTGTCTCCTCACTTTGCTACAAAGAGCGATGCTTTCTTATTGTTCCTGTAGTGCATCTTTTTTTCGTGGACAAAGTTCAAATACGCGGGCCTGGCGTGCTCATATCTGAGATCGTTTTGTTCAGCTGAAATAACCACCACGTTAGGAGGCTGAAAAGCTTACCCAAACCGAAACCACTCACATCAGGCGAACACAGTATTACGTGCGCCTAGGCTCATACTCATACTTACGGGCTGTGCCTATGGAAGGGATCTTTGAGGATCTGAGAAAGGGGAAGCCCCATTCTACAGGGGAATCCGGGCAGTTTCCAGTACCAAGCGGTATAGTCTTTTTGGCAGTGATGATTGCTCGCTATTTAAGTAGGCCTATAATAGTTTCAAAACTACCTTTCATCAAAATGAAGGCAAGCAAACAAACTCCGGATAAGATATTTTGGTTCACTTTGATTTTTTTACAACATCTGTTTTTGACCACGTTTCATTGTCACCACGTAACAGTTTAGAGTTTGTCTTGTTTCAATTTATGATGGGCACATCCTCCCCCCTTCCCACCCTTCTCCTCCCGTGGGGCGTTGTTTTCAAACAAGAAAATGTTAAAGTACATTCAGAAAAATAAATTTTAAAAAAAGGAAGGTGAACAGTGATTTGAGACGTCTAGCGTGGCACAGTGTAATCCGTCTGTCGCTTATGTGGCAACCTAAGTGTTGTTTTATGGACGCGGGCGAAAAGTAGAGCACTCAGCCCAACTGTTCCACACGCGATGTGGTTATGGTCAGTCTGATTTATGAGAGTTAGGAGACCAACCAACCAAGGTCGAACTCACCGTGACTTTTTAGAAAAAAAGGAACTTTTCTTTCTTGTAGTCCTTTTCTATCGTGTTTTCGTCACTCCTTTCTTACTTTCTTTTTTCTTTTTCTCATTTCTTTCTTTGTCCGCCGTGTAGCCTTTTTAATTCTTGTCTTTGTTCCTTTTATTTGATTTTACCTGATCTTGATAAATTTTTATTAGCTCTGTTGTTGCTGCCTTTTTGCTTTATTCGTACTAGATCCACCTCTTCGCAATAATGCGCGGTCGGTTGGGATGGATTGACCGCCTATCTAGATTGTCATGAACATAATGCTCATGCAGACATCAAACGTATTAGATCTAGATTAAACTTAAAGATTAAAGTATTCGGAGGGTATATAGATCGAAGTATTATTCAACAGCTGTTCCTAAATAATGAGTTCTGTTTATTCTTTTTTAAATATACATATACATGTATCTCTCTCACCCTCTCTCTCTTTCTCTCTCTCTCCCTCTCTCTCTCTCTCTTTGACACTGGCCGCACTTTTTCCAAGCTTTCTTTGTGTATGTGCTCTTTTGAAGGCTGTGTCATAGTATTGTTGCCAAAGGGCCTTTTCCAGATAACCATCTGCAAGAAGTTGAAAAACGTACGGTAGTCTAACCGTGCCAAAGGGCCATTGGTTTTTATACTTAAACATCTTAGAGCTGTTGAAGCAACGTCCTGATTCTTGATTTGCGAAAATATTTTTTAAAAGTACTAATTTTTATGTCTAATAATTGCAAAGTAACAAAAATAGCAAAGAACAAAGTACTTTGATGACTGCGAAATATCATTCTCATCAACACATTTTTGTACTAGTTTTTAACTACAACTTTGACCACAAAACAATGACACTCGGCATAGCTAGAGCAAAACAACACCACAAGAACCACAGTGGCCTGGCATTAGCAACAGCACCAGGAACTCACTAGAAAAACAGTGCATTTTGCCAATATCCGGCAATTCTCCCGTGAAACGAAGCCTCTAGTCAAAAAAGAACGGAAGAAAAAAAAAAGAGGTCAATTACGACCATGTAGTGCACTCAGTGCACCTAATGTAGCCACCGGTATCGCGTACTCTTTAAGAGCTGTTAGTTTTTAACGGTTGCTGTTTCTCTGAAATGAGCTCCTTATCTATAACGGGATGTTGCGGTAATTTAGACCTATCAACCAACTGTTACGCTGCGCACAAAACTTGGACGTAGCACCAAGCAGTAATCTAAAATGATTATTTTTAATAATCTCAAAGCGTGTTGTAAATAATATGCCTGACGTTGTGTTTGTGTGTGTATGTGTGTGTGTGTTTTTTTTTCAATGGTTGATGTTTTGTTTCTTATAAGAAGGGCAATTGATATAGCTACAAATAATTTCAAATTTCAGTATTCTGGCTTACGTCGGCGTGATATTCCTTGACAGGGTTAACGTCTTAGTTGGCTTTTATAAATGAGACCACGCGAAAGTCCAGCTGACAATAAAATCAGCAGTTCTGACAAGTGACATTAGCATCAGCAGTAATATAATAGCAGTCTTGTCATTGAAACATTCTCCGCCACATTCCTTAACTAACTGTTAATATAGGCAAATGACTCTCTGAGACTGGTCAGAAAAAGCTGCTGGCAGTGACACCTGTTCGCCTAGTTGTAACAGGGAGAACTGATTAGATTCGGCGCAAAATAGATGCTAAATGTTCTATAAATAACATCATTTCTGTGAGTGTGCACGAGTGAACATGATTGTAGCGGGAGTAATGAGAATAGCAACATTACAACAACCACAACATCTGTTACCGCAGTAAGACAGTCTGAGAGTTCATGGAGGACAAAACTGTAGCAAGACTATTGAAAATACGTAGCCGTCACCACCACAGCTTCACCACACAGCAGCAGCAGCAGCAGCAGCGGCAACAACAACAACAGCAACAGCAACAACAACAACGTTAGAAAAAAAACACTAACAGCAAAGTGTCAGCCAGTGTTTTAGATCGCTGTACACCGAAGGCGTCGCCCGTTTCTTTTTTGTTGGATTTAATTGTGCCATCTAGGCTGTACGTGTGAAGGTGTGAACGCTGGAACTACATAATTAGCACCTTCTTTCTCCTAGCTGTCATTCAGAATTTTCTGTACCATGGGATTGATTCCAGTTCCATATCATATATATATATCTATAATTTAGATTTATTTCACAATGGTATGTGCATGCAGTCATTGTAACAGAGGATTTATTTTTATCTGAGCTTTATCTTTGAACATTGTATATTGGCGCATTCTTTCTGAACAAAAAAGAAACGGAAGAAGCTCAGAGTAAAAGTTTACTAAAAGCAAGAGAGAAGAGTAACTTGAAAAGACGATGGACCTTTGAAAGAAGAAAAGAGACAACGGTGACAGGAGAAAGAGAAGAACGGTGGTGTTCTTTAAATACCAGTTGTTATAATTATTAATAACTGTCCAGGCTGTAGGGAGGTTGTGAGCTTGGACGAACAAGTATAGGATTGTTCTTCACAGGAGGCAGAAATTATACATGGTTATTTACATACACGTGTTTTTGTGTAGTTCGCTGTCTTGCAGAATAACATGGAGGAAACGCAATACTGCATATATGACGATGCACGGTCTTACATGGAGGAAGCCTTGACGCAATATATGTCATTATCATACGGCTCAGATTGCAGGATCAAGAAGAGCTTGCATACGCGCAAGAGGGTGGAAACTGGAGAAAACGGGGATGGCCTGAAGTGGTCGAGATTTTAAATGGAGTGACCTAGATCAGGGGCTGGCACGGAGCTCACGAGAGAGGTAAAGAACATGTTATGGGAGGAGAGAGAGAGAGAGAGAGAGAGGGGAAGGGGGGGAGGGGTCCGAGAGAGAGAGAGAGAGATTCATCTTTTTTTTTTTTTAACCGTTAGTATTTTAAGTGGATGGAGTTGGAAGCGGGAATGGGTTGGAGAGTAAGATTTAGATAAGTACAAAGACTGAAAAAGAAAGAGAAAATGGTACATATACATATAATGGGAAAAACAAAGACGAAGCTAAGATACTTTTTTAACAACAGCAACAACAACAACAACAACAGCAAACTAATAGTAATAAGCGAAACTGAGAAAGATATATATATAGAGAGAGAGAGAGAAGGGGGAGAAGAGAGGGGGAGGAGATCGCGGGAGAGAGAGAAGGGGTAAGGGAGAGGACAAAGAGGAACGCTAGACGGTGTTGATTGCGGCGAAAAAAGGGGAGGGGGGGATAGACAGACTGGCTATATGACTAGAAATTGGGGACAAAAATTATACCTGACTTCTGGAAATCCTCGCCTGGCACTGTGAGTGTGAGTGTCGGGAGAGTGATGATTGTCAGAGCTGGGAGATAGTGGAGGGCCTCTTTATGGAGGTAATCGTGAGGTGGACGTACTTCTGTCCAGGGTGAGTAAACATACACTTGTACATGTTCTATCTGTCACCACACACACCACACATGTATACATTTATATAGAATCTACACCACATTTAGACACGAGTGGATTGATGGAAAGCCAAACAGGCTGCCAACTGCCTAGCCGAATGGATGGATGGATGGATGGATGGATGAATACATAATAGTATATGGATCTATAAGTTTAATTGATTGATAGATGATTTGGCTGATATTCTTACAAAAAGAGCAATGACTGTGTCAAAAAGATAGAGAGAAAGGGTGAGAGAGTGAGTGAAGAGCGAGATATTCGGCTGAAATATTGTAAACAACATCCACACCAAAAGTAAAACCTCAAAAAAAGAGCAAGAGGGAAGAGAGAGACAAAGAGAGGACGGAAAGAGAGTGGGGGGGGGGGGGGGGTGTCAAGTGCTTTGCCAAACAAATCATGTAACTTGCCATCTTTCTAACACCGATCTGCTAGCAGGTTCTGGTGCCCATAGGGCGAGAGATGTGGATGTAGGTCAGGGTATCCCAAACTGTGTGGGTCATACTTCACCTGAATGTTTAAATAGAATAGATACCTGGCTCCTTCTTATGGTTTCTGTACTCTGGTGCACGAAGCCGTTTCTCCAAATTACAACTGAGGAAAATAAAAATACACGTCATTTAATTAAACAGAATTACCATTTTTGTGCACATATTTATTTGATTTACACACATTAACTTTCTTTTGTCACTGCTGTTAATGATCCCGCATAGCTGAGCGTTTCAAATGCATGGCTGAATAATGACTTTGAGTACCGAAGACAAAGAGGTGCTATACCAATACTTAGTGAACCAGCCTATTCAGCCACCTTCATTCACGGTTGAAAGAGCAGGCACAGTGTAATAATTATATGTTATTGTAGACTAAATTGTTATGTCTCATGTTGTTTTTCTTCTTTTTCATCCCTGTTTGCTATCTGAACCTAAGTCGCCTCAGGCCGCCGCCTTATTGTAAAGGGAGTTTTGTTCCCCCCCCCCCCCCCCTTTTTTTTTTTTAGTTTACCGTTTAGTAAAATGTTCATTTAAATAAAAAAATGTGTATGCTATTGTTTTGTTCACATTTTGTGTGATATGGTATGTTTTAAATGACTCATGTCTGAGGTGTTTCTGGGCTTGTTCTTTGAGGTGAAAGTACCGGATTTGAGAGATAAAATGTAACATTTTGTTCCGTTGGACTTATCACATGATTTCTTGCCTCCTCCATGACAGGTTCGTGTAAATCAACATGATTGTGTAGACTTCTGTTTCTTACATAATAGACTGAGGTATTGCCTCATATTGACGTTTATGCACATAACTTGACATATGGCAATATTATGTTTTCTTTCTTGCCGCAGTCTTTCACAGTTAAGTCTTTGTTCCGGACAATCATAGAATGTCACAGCTGTGTTACAACGGCCATAGTAACATGCTTGCAGTGAGATGTTTACCTGCACGGCCAACGAAAACACCAAAGCCTTCAAATCGGTCATTGGTATTTTCACGTATTTTTTTTTAGAATTGTGATTATTATTATCGTTATTTGTGTTTTTATTTCTTTCAGTTGGTCCACAGGGATACGTCTTCAAACGTCAAATATTTTGTGACGATTAGTGTGTGCATACATGTGTGCGGTGTGTTTAGATCAGTCAGTGTTAGAACAAGATCGTCAAACGCGGCGTTTATTACGTCATGAATGTGTAGCGCTATACATAATTTTCCTTTTCAGACAACTTACAATAAATCTTGACGTATAAAATATGTTGTTGTTTTTTTTTTTTCCTGCTTGCTTACAATACAACGAATTTAGCTCCATATGCAATAAAGTGAATTATTTCCGTTCGTTGAATATAACGATTCTTTCTTTTTTTATATGTGTCTCTGCCCTTTTTTTTTTTGGGGGGGGGGGGGGGAAGAATTTCTGTGAGTAGGAATTTTAAAATTTTACCGAAACAGTGGCATCTCTGCCTACTCTTCATCCGATTTTTAACTGCCAAGGGTTCTTTAACATGCATAGCATACACCGGACCTCCCCAATATATTCTCCCTTACCCGAGAAGGCTGTATTGGGGAACGTTGAGTCATTGAAAATATGGGGGTTCTAACATCTGAATCCTTCCCAGCCCCCGACCATAGGATCCGAGACTTGAATCCGCAACCTCCACGATGTGAGTTTTTCGCCGATTAGCAGACGCCTGCATCACACGACCACTGTGAATTCCTGAAATGAGTGTTTCTCTCATCCTCTCCTACTTCAACCTGGTTACATAGTCCATTGGGAAGAAAAAAAAACCACAGAAACACACACACACAGACACATATATAAGTGTCTAATGTATCTGTCTGTGGCATGTTGTCTCACGGCTGTGACTCATAATAACGTAAGGTTGTACAATTTCATGAATGTCACCCCCACACCCTCGCCTTTGCTCTTCTTTCTATTCAGTTGATCTCCCACTTGATCTGTTTCATGCGCTGTGAGATTTCCCGCACGTCACAGACATGATTGTCCTCCTGTGTCGTCAGGCGGTAATGGTAAATTGCGGAAACAGAGCCCAGTTTTTGGAAACCGACGTAGCTAAATCTTTCAAGTCGTGCTTGTCTTTCATTTTTGTGTGTCTTCGTTCACAATTTCAGTCCGTGATAAAATTGTACTTTTACGAGGCTTGTTCTTTTTTTTATCGCGTTCAATAGTCAAAAGTATACATGTATACCGATAGTCTAATCATATTGACATCTCTTTAGATGGTATACAGTTTGAATGTCCATTGAAACAGTATAATCTATCTAGACAGTGGCCGGTTCTGGTATTGGGCTGGTGTCTGTGGGTGATGATATACAACATGACCTTGAAAATATAGAAACAGAAATACCATTTGGGATAAGGGTAATGGTTTTGAATAAAGTGCGAGGCACCACCACTGAGCTAGGCCTGTAGTTGAGTTTTTTGTTATGCATTGATGACCAAAAGAGAGATAGCAAAAAATGAGAATGTCATTCGGTTGTGGCAATTTCCTGACAGTTCATATTTAAAAAATTATTTTTACCGTCTACCCTATCCAAGCAGCCCTCCATCAGCTTTCTCCAAAACTACACCTGTGCATATATGTCATAGAAATGTGATCGTATTTTTAGCTGGGTTTTCCAATAGAGCTTACTTGTTGCCACGATGATGTTGCAGTTATGAGTACGTGTACTTTCTACCAGTGAGTGTCTTACACATGTAATGCAAGTTTATACATAGATAGAGTGTGTTTGAAAACAGCGATTTAAGAATAATCTTAAATAAGGATAGAGAATGCACTGTAAATATATTTTATGTAGAATATATTCTCTATTCTTATGTTCAAGCTCCGGACCAGTAATCTTTTGCTTTATGAAATGTGTAATTGTTACACCGCTAATTTCAGTCAAAATTCCAAATCAGTTAAAATTCACTAGAAACGTAATAGTCGGTAAAGCGGTCTAGAAAGTCGAAGTAAATTATTGGGTAATGTGGTAAATAGTCGTTATAAATGTGGCCAGATTAATGGGCTTAATAAGACAGACATATAAATTGTTAGGTCAAGGAATACTATAGTGACACTTATACAGGATTGGAAAGAAAAATTAAATGGATGTTGAAAGAGTTATCCTCTTATTACGTGAATGCAATGTTTTGTTTGCGTCACTCAAGGTAATGGTGCTAATAGAGTAAACAACAACAACAACAACAAAAAATGGAAGAAATGGAGGATGGGAAAAGTGCGGAAGAGGAGGGGGGGGGGGGGGGGGGGGGAGGGTGAGGAAAAGGTGAGGTGAGAGAGAAAAGTTTGGGAAAGGAGGGTTTTTTTTGTTTTTTTTTCGAAATAGTTGGCAGTCGAACCCACACATTTCAAATATATTAAATATACGTTACGTTCTATATACGTCTTTCAATCTCCCGGTGGAGGTTATCTCGAATTAAATATAACATTAAGCCTTCTCTTTAAGGAAAGGCGGCAACAGGCTACATTTGATTAATTTGTAGAGTATAATTGAATTATCATATTAATAAACTGGTAAAATGATGATCCATTAACTTCATTGCAGAAAGGATTATATAGTAATAACATGTGTTGTGACGTCCAGCCTTGTGTAAGAGCAATTACTGCCATTGTCACAATATACCAGTTGTTGTATTTATTAATAAAGACTTAAAACTCATTTTTAATGGCTTTTCAGTAGACATGATCTTTTTGAAGAAATGGTTTTGTCTAATAATCCTAGCCGAAAGCTTCTACAGTGACAGATGTAATTTAAATGTTGCTTTTAACTGTAGAGAAGTAGAGAAACCAGACGTCATGATTTTACGGGGTTCTCTATGTGCCAAGAATTTCGGCATTGTCAAGTATTCGTCTTTTACCTACATGCTTACGCCATCAGTGTCTGTCTATTGGTACACGTCATCAACATTTTTTATTTTATGTAACTATAAGATATAATATTCATCAGTGATTATGAACGTGTCTACAGTCATGCTATGGGAGAACCGGATGGTTTAACTTCACCAACATTCTACCATTGCTTCATTAGATTTATCTACGTGTTTTTGTAAGATTTTTTTTGTCTTTGTCTCTATAGACCTTACGTGTTTCAAAAACCTAGTTCTAATTCTTTAGCGCTCGTTAACTTTAGCTGATGACTCATCATATCGAGTGACGCAATAAAAAACCCTGCGCCAATGTAAATGCATGTTTTGTGTCAGTAACATCAAGTACAAGCTTAGATGTATCCTGTTCCTGTTGGTACAGGGCGCGGCAGTGACGCTGGTATAATACTGGAGAAAATGTTTCACATCGCGTGTCTATAAATTATTGTCTAAAAAATAAGATTATTTATGAAACAGGCATTTCAAGCAAAATATGGCCACCTGGTGAAAATGTTTGAGAACAAAGAATAAAATAAATAATTTGTGCCTGAAGCTTGATGGCAGGTGAACTCAAAGGGTAAACAACTATTTAGAGAGATAATTACATGGAGACGTGAGTGAGCAGTGGGGGAGAGTATGTGAGTTATGTGTATGAGTGATGGAGAATGGACTTCATATGAGGAGACTTCTTGGGTAGACACTGAATATAGTGAAGGATGTCTGGGTGGATGGATGCATGAATGGTTGGATGGGTGGATGGATGGATGGATGGATGGATGGGTAGATGGATGGATGGATGGATTAATGAATGGATGGATTGATGGATGAATGGGTGGACGGATGGACTGACAGATGGACGGACGGATGAATGGACCGATGGACGGACAGAGGGACGACTGCATGGGCAGAATGAATGGATGGACGGACGAATAGGTGAATGGGTGAATGGTATATACATAACTGAATTGATGGATGAAAGAGACGGAGAGCAGCTGACAGAGGAAAATAAGGACAAAATTTATACAGTAGGATATTTGCAGAACAGTTACGACAGCAAACTAGGAAAACAGCGCTGAACAAATGTGAAAGTAGTCAGGCCGAAAGCGTTTTAGGAGACGTTTATTCGTACATTTTTGACAGTTTACCAGATAGTCACATCATCGTACTATCACGAGTTTGAGTCTCACTGGGAGCCATGATCATAGCTGTGTCATTGTCGTGTTGGCTGGCACAGTTTAGAAATGTCTGAATGACCAAAATCCGTTTCATAAGTGAAAGATCCCAAAATTTGATCGGGTAATTTGCTTGTTCCCTTATCCTTTGTCTATTTTTTTAACCTTGGGAAAGAGGTAAAGATACGGGGAGGGGACGGAGGAGAAGGAGGAGGGGGTGGCTGATAGATCTAGATCTGTTAGGAAAGGCAACACTCTATAATGGATTTAGTTGTTGTGATGAATAATTATTCATCATTCTGTTGTTTATTTTTATTTCATCTGATGTAAAACTTATGCTCTGACATACACACACTATTTATGCTCTGGATGTTTTAGGGGAATCGTGAGCTGTTTATTTTCTGTTTCTCCTGTAAGCGGTCATATTTCACTCCAATAAGAGTCACATGCATCTGTTTGAAGAGACCAATGGACAATCAGTCATGCTTATGGTCAGGGTCGTTAGAACATCTCATAGCATGTGTTCTGAATGGCTTTGTGACAATGATTGTTTGTTTGTGTTGGGGTTTAACGGCACATCAACACGACCACGGCTATATTGTGCCAAACACGGTAATATACGTTTACACGTCAAGGAAAGAGAGGAAAGAGAGCGGGACAGAAGACAGGAGTAACTAAAGAGAGTAGAGATGTCACCCCTGGAACGTCGAGGATGGCATTTCGTGGGAGACATCCCACTGATGGCCGGCTTTCACCGCCTGCAGGTGGGAGCAAAGAATCTACTTATATACCCTGGGCCCCCGCGGGGGTTGTGACGATGACATGGGTGGTTAACATCCAGATGTGGACAAGCCTGAACAGTGGCAGATCCCAGAAACAGACAGAGAACCAAGCCAGTCGTGGAAACTTATCGATCACCAAACCATCTTTAGCTTCCCGACGAATTTGATAGACACTTACGTTGTAGTAACCTTCACATGTTTGACACTGTAGTCTAAGCATAGTTTTCTTTTCTTTTCTTTTTTTTTCTTGGAACTGCTAGCTGTTTGGCGACAGGGCGGTTGACTCGCATCATCTGTGAACAAAGTTTTTACTTCCCGGACGAACTGATTTCATCTTATCTGAAATACATGTACGTTACCTTAATCATCCAAAGCATGTTCTGGTTTGAAACTGTGAGATGAGCTGATCTATGTGATTTCGTGATTGCCCTAGTTCATACTGCTGCTGCCGTGGAATAGAACTTACAATAGCAGTCATCACATTAAAGGTGAGTTCTCGTTCCTTCCCAGGCTTAAGGGCCTCTATTACATTGAGCTGTCCGCGCCAGTGGTTCTGCACGAGCTCTTAAGATCACGAGGCTTTAGATTTCAGAGAGCTTACCGGACTGTGAGAGAACTAGACTAATTTAATATTGAATTGACCGTAAAAACAAAAAGCGAAAAAAAGAGGAAGGATGGCTCAGTGAATTATCTGTACACACATTGAACGCGCTAAATATACTGTTTTACATACATTGCAAGTGTATCGCAGATGTGAATGTGTGTGGTTGATTGGTTAATTCATGACTACAGAATGATGTATGTGTTTAACCTGAAGTCGACCTTTGAGAATATTGACTGCGACTCTCTCACCCTCTCTCTCTCTCTCCCTGTGTGTGTGTGTGTGTGTGTGTGTGTGTGTGTGTATGTGTATATGTTGGAGGGGAAGGGGAAGAGAGAAAGAGATAGCATGCAGCTCATCGGAAATATATTTTTCTTTCTTTCTTTCTTTTTTTTCTAATTATCAGTGACAATCGATTTTCTCAATTCTTGAAATATCATGTTTATTTGATCCTATCTTATCTGGCGTTATTGTGCTAGCATTTTAAACACCAGTGTTGAAGTTAGAAACAAAGGATCTGTTATAGGTCTATAGTTAGATCGAAATCGTGATATGTTTCTTTTGTTCAGAGAATCTCATGCCCCAGTATAAAAATGCCAGTTTTCACGATGTAGTCGTTTTTATCCCTTTTTTCCTCATACGTGTGAGCAGATCTTTAACAAAGGGCATGGGATTCAGTCGCGATAAGATTGGAATTAGATTAATGGGGAAAAATACAACCCTAAAAACAGTCGGCGACATGGAAAAGGGGGAGGGGGAGAAACATTATAGAGGCGGATAAAGAGGAGAATAAAGACAGAGACAAAGAGAATGTATGAAAGAGGGAGGGAGATGGTGGAATACGAACTGAGATTAGATAGTGGAAAAAAAGAACGGTGTCGAAAGGGAGAGGAAGAGGCAAAGAAATAAGACGGGCGACAAAGAATGACTATGAAAGGAAGAAAGAAACGATTAGTTCACAAAAACATCTTGGAGCCCATCGTTGACTGAGTAAATTATAATGCTCACTGTTTAGTCGTATGTCTCATTTTATTTAATTTTATTTAATGCATCTGATAGTTCAGGACCAGTTTGAATTGGCCCTTGAAATGATTCTATTTTGTCAGTTTTTACGGTATAATTCGTAAGTTTCTGCCCCAGCCCATCAGAAAAGACCTCACAGGCGAGTTAGCATTTGAATCTAACATTTAAACATGGCCTGAGTTTGGAGGCCACAGATGGTAAATAAACTTGGAGCACCAACGAAGCAGAACGGAAATGAGTGTAGTCACATCCTCGCTTGCCCCCCCCCCCCCCTCCTCCAAATTCAGTTTTCCCCATCCCACTCCCACTGATCCGAGAGCAATGTACCACATCGTGTCCTTTGCAAGATGAGAATCTGTAAGTGTTGCAGTGACCCAGTTCGTTTGTCGGGTTTTTTTTTGTTGTAACTTTTGACAATTAATTCAGTTAAGCCAATTATGCGTGTCGTGCTTTGTACACACATATTTTAAGGCATTCAGTTTTTTAAGAACAGAAATTGCCGACTATTATTGTTTTTTTTCTTTTCTGAAAGACTCTATTTCCTCTCTCTCTCTTCCCCCCCCCCCCCTCCCGGTTTACCAGAAAACAACAGGGTGCCTGTTGGGCCAGATTTAGTATACTAACTCATAAGGACACCAGCTCATGTTTTTGTTTCTGTCTTATTTATTGCGTATATTGTGTGTAATTACATATTTTATATGGAAAGATTGTTGTGATACAGAGATGCAAGAGAGATAATGGAACAGTGCTCTAAGAAGACCGAAACGGGGAAGAGAGCCAGGGAGAAGATAAATGAATAGAAAGATAAATTAATTTTAAAAAAAAATTAAATTAATGACAGACAGATGAAAGAAAAGAAGACAGATCTAGTGAATGAACTAAAATGGGAAAGAGCGTTGGAGTGTGTGTGTGTGTGTGTGTGTGTGAGAGAGAGAGAAAGAAAGCCTGAAAGAAAGCTGACAGCCATAGATTGCTATTACGAACCTCGTCTTAACCGGCACAGCAATACTTTATTCAGCGGTCACAAAAACACCGTGTACCGCCGCAAAAACCCACGGAAATAACTTTACTGTTAGCAATTAGTCATAGATCCTCTATGACGCAAATATACTAAGTCCAGTCCAGGGATCCCGGATCTTCACGGACCAGTGCTGAGCTAGCCACTCTATTGTTACTGTTAGTTGTGCCGGACTAGCAGACTAATGAAACACGTCCTTGACGGGGGCGGAAGTGTCAGCGTATCTGCCACTGCTTATGAATCCTGGCGCTGATCTTGGGCTTTTTATTCTCGCGCTGCGTTCTACTTGTGGAGGAGGATGCCTGTTCCGGCTCGTTATGCGCCGTAGTTATGTCAGAGTTGATTCTGAGGTTAATGAGGGGTCGTTGTGAAAGTGATCCAATAAATATCGTTAGCGATCGTGATTGGGAATGGATGGATGGATGGATGGATGGATGGATGGATGGATGGATGGGTTAGGTGGATGGATGGATGGGTGGTTGCGTGGGTGGATGGATTAATGGATGGATGGGTGGGTGGATGGTTGGATGGGTGGGTGAATGGATGGATGGATGGGTGGGTGGGTAGGTAGGTGGATAGATGGATGGATGGACGGATGAATGGATAGATGGAATCAGATTTATTTGTGTGTCATGTTAATTATAACTATTGCTAACTATGGTGACATGTTAATGACTCCAAAAGGTCTGCAGGAAATGGATTAAACATTGTTTTCTTTGGCTTTTTAAAGAGGCAGAATATAGTAAAAATTGCGGAGATCTGGCGGTTGGGGTCCACAAAACTGGTTTTGTGATCAATAGAAAACAATTCCAGGGAATTATTTGCTATTTCACTTTGAAATGATAGAAGAAAGAAGAAAAACATACAATATAGGACAATATTGTTGTTGGACATCAGATGTGCCGATTGTTTTTCCATGAATGAAATATAGAAGATACCTGTACATGTTTTACTGTTATCACTGTCGTTACGACCACCACCACCACCACCACCACTATTACTATCACTATAACAATAACAACAGCAATAACAATAACAACAACAGCTATAATTACAGTAGCAACAACAACCATTGCTACTACTACTACCACCACTACTACTGCTGCTGCTAGTACCACCACATGCACTGCCACTACTATTTCTGCTGTTATTATCACTGCTATTACTACTATTGCCAGGGCTCCTATTTTAACTACTAAACTGCAACCACTACTACTACGACTACAGCTATGACTACAACTACGATGTCGACTACTACGACTAAAGCTACCATGACCATCGCGATCACTACTGCTACTACTACGACTACCAGGACCACTGCTACGACTATTACTACGACTATCTCTACGACTGCTACAATTGTTGTGGCTACTACTATTACGACTACTCCTATTACGAGATGTTCAAACGCCACTATTTCCTCTATTTTTACTACTATTGCTCCGAGATAGCCACCTGCAGGAGGTTGAAAAGCGTATGAAGTACGTACTACTGCTAGCTACTACTTACTTCTATAACCACTAGTAGTACAAATTGCTGCTGTTGTTGCTGCAGCCACTCAGTAACTGTCATTGTTATTATCAATTGTTCATCATGTATTGGTTAATGACCAGAGAGTTGTGAGATTGGATTTAGGATGAAGTTTAATTTGATTTGCGTCATTTGCCTGTGAAAATTTGCAACACTGCAGAATGTGCAGATTCACTATTGTTTCAGTCAAATGAATAGCCTACATCCCCTGAATAGCTGCAGAATCGAGGTTATCGAGCATCTCTTTGTTACACCTTCCCGCTTTCTCTCTTCCCACCCCCCCCCCTTTTCACACACACACTCCCAACCGATAACCCCCACCACTCACTGTCTTTTATTTTTCGGTTCTCTTTATTATTTTTTTTCAGTTTCCAGCGAGCGAGCCTCTCTCCATATTTTCATTTCTCTCATTTATTTTCTGGACAAACCAAGCAATTTCTGTCATCTCTTTCATTTTGACACGTTATTCATTCTTTATTCATGGCTTTGTTAAACATTGTTGAAATCGACTTTAGAATCTATGTGGTGGCTGTGGAGATAGGATACAGTTCTCCATAGAAGCAAATGGAACCGCTGAACATCAGGAGGAGAGTTTTTCAGGTCGGGAAGTTGTGAGGCTGTAAGGTGAGATATGTCAGATTAGTTTGGCCCTCCTGCAAGGGGTCAACGACTGGCACTGACCCTAATGTGCTAAGAAATGGGTGGTAGAAACCTGAGTGGGCCTCGTGATATATTGATCCAGACCGTGAGCCTAATGGAGAGGACTGACTTAGACGTGATGCTATTTAGGAAGTGTGGTAAACATGGGGAGCTCTATCTCTCTCGATAGACATAGTCGTCTCCAATGAATCACATTTAATTACCTAAATGCGGCAGACCAAATGAATCACAATTTACCTACTGGTATTTGACCTAGTAACAGAAAAACAGTGAACATATTATTATGAACATTGCAGACTCATCGTGTTGACACATAAGAGTTTAAAAACTTGACAGACTTCCTGAACTTCACTGTAGGCAAACGGCTTAAAGGAGGGTTTGATATGTATACACCTAGTAACATTTTGCGGTTGGCACTATTTTCCAATATGTACATATTCCCACGCCACTAACCTTGACATATTCGTTTGTGTGTAATTCTGTCTGGTAGAGCAAGAGAACATTTTGGGAGAGCCAGGAAGAGATTGATGAGAGGGTGTCCTCTCAAAATTCGTAACAGATGTTTCGAAAAAAACATTTTCATCTAATTCTGAAGGTCTCCAGTCCCCAACAAATTGATCACATCCACATTGGTGCATGAAGGAAATGGGGATGAGGGTTAGCGTTTCCTGTATTCTTGCCCCGATGTTTGACTCGATTACTTTTAGGGGGCGTCAACTGCTAGCTAGAAAGGGGGGAGGAGGATATCCTGCTCTCTGTGTTATTCTTAGTGCTGAATTAAATTAGTGTTTTTCATATAATGGAACTTCATTTCATCAACCATACATAGTTCTGGGCATTGACATTGATAGCATTAGCTTTTCCAAGTCATCTGTGACTCATTAATGGCAGGGGTTTCAGAGTCAATGTAGGAATCTAAGCGACAAGGCTTTGAGACCTGTTGTTGATGTGGAGTTGTCTTTGGTAATCGTCTATTTGATGTTGTGCTGTTTTCAGCACTGTAGTGAAAGGCACAAACAGCATTCTGAGATTTTAAAGTGCAACTGAAATTGACCATAGTACACAGTTTAGGAACGGAAGACACTATTTTGTTCTGTTTTGTTTGTTTTTGCACAACTTATCTACTTTTCTTTATGTAACATTTTTATGCATGTAAATCAATAATTTTACTTTAGGACGTACAGATGCAATCATTATGCACACTCTTTTCCCCTCTCCTCGCTTTTGGCCTAGACAAAGGACGTTTTTGATTTGTCAGTTCGTAAAATACAGTTTTACTCATTGTCTGTATTTGAAAAGATGTGATTCAGTTCGCATCTCACAGTTTCCTACCATGGTAAATGTTTGAAAACCTCTGGAAGGCTGGCGAAGTACCGACATAGTAAAGACAAAGTTGGTTCTACTTTATACCAAAGAATGAATGAAGGTTTGTGACTGGCTGGTGATCTCGGCTAAGGGACACGAGGTCTGGAGATGTCGCTGGTAAAAAAAGTGTTAATGAGATTGGAAGGTGGTGACATCTAAAGATTATATGTGGCTAAATTATGGCTGGAGATATGAGGGGCAGGAAGGGCCAGGGGCGGGAAGAGGAGGCAAAAGAAAAGTAAGTGACTGCCAAAGAGCCAAGAAAGACAGTCTGTGTAAAAGAGAAGAATCATTACTTCCTGTAATCAATACTGGATGATTGGATGAACAGGTTAAGTGACTGATATGCTTACCATTAGCTGAGTGACTGTTGGGAAGATGAACAAAGACGACTAGCTGTTAAAACTACTAGCAGGAGAAAAAGACGGACTGACCTTTCTGCCAGGGCAGCAGAAAGTGGGCCACGGAGGTCAGTCCGGCCACAGCCAACAAAGGTCGTACAGTATATCTACACCTCGACTCAGCCTAGGAGTGTCAAGTAATGTGGTAACTACTCTGACACGCCGTTCATCATGTTAAGCTAGTGCAAGTTCCACTGATCTGTAGACAGCGTGACCTTTGACCTGCTCTGGAATTGACAAACATTGAAAATCCTTTCCACACCATTCTCATGATTTCGAAAAAAAAATGACGCAGAAATTGATAATTATGACAGAAATCTACCATGTTCAGGACGCTGTACAACTTTGAAAGTGCTCCTCCCCCCGCCTCCAT
>JBCEWB010044442.1:4393-14476 GCA_039654565.1 Peronia peronii | reverse complement strand
AAATTCTGACCTACATTTGGACTGAAATGATAGGTGATTTTTCTTTTCCTATACTTGTTTGGAAGGAGGGGAGGGGGAAGGGGGGGGGGAAGAGGGAGGGGCAGTGAAAAAGAGAGACTGGAAGTAAATGAAAACAAACACCGAATCTAAATTTTATATTCCTCAACCAAGGCTAGTATAGAAGTATTAGAAGTAATCAATTTTCTTTCACATATTATGGCTGTGTTTGTTGAGTAGATAACTATTGTAGAGAAAGTCCGTGTGTAGGCCTATCTGTTATAGATCTATCTCTTCCCTCTCTGAACCTGAGGTGGACAGACACACCTGTCCTCCTCCCTCTGACTGCTCTATAACATGTATGATTTGCCTTCATAAATATTTATATCCTTATTAGCAAATCTGGATAAAAAAGAGAAAAAAAGGAGGAAAAAGACTACTATTTACTCAGAAGACAGCTCACTCATAGTTTATAGCTTACTTTGAAACATGTTCAGTATTTTTTGTCACTGAAGTAAGTCTTTCTGGTGAAAATCGGAATCATGAAAGTAAAAAGAAATAATGAACAATGAATTAATCGTGTGCCAAAAAATGGGAAGTAACTGTGTGTAGCTTTGTGAAATTCTTCCCCTTAGACCAGTGGAGAAAAGAGTCTGCTGAAGGAACAGAACTGATAATAAACGGATTGTTCAGAGAAAAACATCTCTTTAAACCCGTAATCTTAATGTCACACAATCACACCTCTTTCCACTCGATGATACGAATAAAAAAATACACAACAGGAAGAGTTTAGTATCAATATTAATACATTTGCCATATGGTCTCCCATACTGGTGCCTCCTGGATAAACCCAAGAAACAAATTCTCGTCAGGACGGTTGAAATTAAAGAAAGGATAAGCGATGGAAAACAGTATGAGTGGGGTTTGGAAGAGTTGTCGTTCTCTGTCTCAAACTGTCACAAAAATCCGCTTTAAAAAAAAAACTGGTCCCTAATCATCAGCTGATTGGAAACTTGAGAGACAAACCTAGTCTGCATAAAGATTTACAAATGTTGCTTTGAGTACTCAGGAACTTCAACCTCTGGTTCTATATCAACGCATCTGTTCTAGTTCTGATCCACTGCTGAGTTCAATGATTTGATGCATGATACACATGCTGAAGAACATTTCCTATGGCTTTGAATGCAGACAGAACAAGAGTAGGATCAATTTGCTCAACGACTGATTCATTATATCATATATGTATATCCAATAACTTTGTATAGGAATGACTTTTCAGGTCAATGACAATTCAGTAACAATTTTTTTTTCTCAGACATGTCTTGTCATTAGAATATAGACTATCAGGAATTTTATCACACTGAAATAATAAGACTCCAACAATTTTATCGGACACTTTCAGACTTAAAATACTACAGTGAATATAGGCTCATTCAGATAAATGGACACGTCTTGTAGTGGATTGTCTTTCAATTCTGTCTTGGTTTATGTTTGATTGATTGTAAATGTATTGTGCTTGTATTATAACTAGAAGACAACCCATGGCCTCCGTGGGAGATTTTTCAAAAATATATAGCCCTGCCACTTAAAGTGTATGGCAAGCATGCGCACCTCAATGCTGATATTTTGGTTGATTAAACTGAATGTTACTCAAAGAAAACTGTTTTGAATGCGCCAAACTATCGAATGTACAATTGGGATCAATCACAATTGCGCGTTTATTATTCAATTATTACTGCATTTGTAGAATAACATCAAAGATAATAAGCATTTTTTGGTTTATGTACATAGAAAAACAGATCCATATGCAACAATGTTGTATGCCAAATTTCATATGGATCCATTCAACAGTTTTCGAGTCCATACTGTGGGTTTTCTTGCATGGCAATTTTATAATACGGATGTGTGTAGAAGTGAGCACATGACAAATAACTGGCTCTAATTCTCCAAATGCTCACATGATAGTAGTAAATGCTTGGTTAGTTTCATCCTGAGTTGTCACATAATAAAAATCCTTGACTTTTCGATTTGCATATTGGAACATCATTTATTGTTTGTTTGTTAGTCTAACTCTTATCCCTGTCCAGCCACCTGAGGGCAGCTATCTTGTCAGGATATTGGAACGTATTGCGCAGTGAACAATTCATACAGGTCACTAATGTGCGAGTTAAAATTTTTATTTGTAAACAATGAAGAAGAAAGAAAATTAAATTTTCATTGGTTTTAATTTCACTTTACAACCTCCTGTGGGTGGTTATCTCATTTTCATCAATGCCCTCTCAGTCAATAAAAATCCAATTTTCACCCCATTGTTTACAATCCTACATCAATTATCATGTGCCATGGCCGCGCGGAGATTTAAATCAAATCCATCAAAAAAAAATACCAAGTGGATAATGCGTTGTTCTGGGTGTTTTTTTGTTTGTTTTTTTTTGTAATCTTATTGTAATTTGTATGTCAAAGCTTAACATAATTTGGGAAGATTCCATGCACCCACTCTGTAATCAACTGAAATATTCGAAAGAACTAGGTGTTTGTTGGATGTAAGAACGAATCGTGAGCCTTAGGGAAATTCATTTCTGCCATCAGTGGTACGCTTATCAAACTGAGGCAATGTTACCTGACTTTGCCTGTAATGTGAATGTCTTACATAATTATATGTATTGTGTCTCCTCAGCTGTAGATGGAATCTCTTTCTCAAGGAGAAAAATAAAAATTATTTTATCTTGTTTTATCTTATTGTACCTGAATAGTCCCTTATGTCATTGAAACAGAAATAAATGATAATAGGTGATGAGAAATGCCTATGTGAAAGAGCACAATTTAAAAAATGGAGTCTTCTGTATGGTTGTACATGTAGGCCTACATAATTATGTTTGTAATCACTTTTTCTTCTGGACCAGTGCTTGATTGTATTGCACAATCACAATGTAAAGTCTTAAATGTAAACTTCTACTACTAGCTAATACATGTGTACTTTACCACAACAGAATGATCTTGGAGTGTCCCTGTCGGGTCCCATATTTTATAATCCTGTTCCAAAAAGTTGTGGGTTTACCTCACTAAGTAAGACAGTCACATAAACATGTAAAGATCCACAGCCATAACACAGGAGCTTCTCAACGTTCAAAGGGAAATAACCAAATAAATACCATCTCTTATTAAGACTGACGAGTTAATTCCATTAATAAAACTGGCTTCGTAGATGGGCGGCTTTTAGGCTCTCAATTATTAAATTTGCGTTTAAATCTGTTTTCTTCCAGTAATATTACATATACATGTACATATCCTTGGCTGCATGTTGAAATCAGTCATGTACCAAAATCAGGCATTTATCTCAAAGGCAAAACTAAACATTTTTTTTTTAGAAGCAACTCTTCAGGCAAGTGTAAGGAAGAAAAATCATCTATCATTTCAATCCAGACTAAGGTCAAAATTTGTCATATGGTTTTTCCATTGGTCTCCTGTAAGATCTGGTGTCTTAGCACATGGCTGATTTCATCGTGCTGCTAACAACATTTAGTACAGGTATGTTATCAAAATTATGTCCTTTATGTTAGGCTGTTCGTGTGAAACATGTTCTCAACACTCCAGGAGAGAAACTGTCACTGACACAAAAATCATTGTAATTTGTTTGTGTTTGTTCGCAGTTTAGTCTTTATATTGCTATAACTTATGTTAATACAACGTTATGTTTATTGTTTATTATTAGAATAACAGAACGTTTTATTAATGGGAATTAAATCATGTCAGTCTTAACAAGAGATGGTATTTACTTGGTTATTTCCCTTTGACAGTTGAGAACCTCTATCCATGAACAACGTTCTCTTGAAATCATGATTTGCAATATTTACACGGTTATTTCGCTTGATTCAGGCGTACCTTCCATAATTATTTTGATAATTCCATTACTCTTCAACATGCTATATAACTCCACAGTGCCATAAATAATGATGAGTCCAATTGTTATAATTCAGACCACGGGTAGTGTCTGCTAGGTTGTACAAAATCAATTATTTGTACAAATTTTGCTAATACATGTACAATAAAAAAAGTTCTAGCATACTTGAGAGCTACCCTATTTATACTACTCATTTTATACTACAGGGAATCCCTGGTGATACATGTAGTTCCATAGATCTACTCACTACAAAACTACTGGTCCCATGGCTCATTTCATCTATGCCAACGGATGATTCAATCTATATTGTGGTGTTGGTGGCCTAGCAGTTGGGCTGTTGGACTAAAGTTCTGGGTTCTAATCCTGACTGGTCCCAAAATTAATTTTGCTCTACTTAGGAAAGACAACTTTTACACATTTCCCGGCTCGACCCAGGTAAATGGGTACCCGACTACAGACAGTGACTGATAAGGATTTGAGTGCCTAACTAGTAACAGATAGCTGCCTTGTATGCCTCCTAAGAAGCTGAGAACTTTTATGAGCATCTCTTTTGGGTCTGTCTTGGTGATAATAGATTGTAAAGTGCTTAGAGCATGCACCATACAGGGCTAAGCACTATATAAATGCCCTCTAACATACTGATCAGTATTGCTCTGATTTTTATCACTTTCATAACTGCATTGCCTTCTCTGACTACCTGTAGCCCTCGGCTCTTTCTGACTTACTACATGATGTACATGCATTTTATAAACTTAATTTTATACCAGAGATACAAAAAAGTGATGGCTATTCTGAGCCACTTGTTCTAAATTACAAACATGCAAATGCATGTATTTAATTCACAAGCACAAGTACATGTACTGACATCTCTTATGGTCACATTCATGCAGAAAAATAAACAACCCTGGCTGTTTCACAGAATGTAAATTCATGTTTATTTCTTAGCATAACTTTTGGGACAATATTGTGTGACTTCATTGAAAAAAAAAGAGCACCTCTGGCCTGTCTTCGCCTCTGCAAACTGAGAAAGGTTTCCAGTTGTTGATTCTTGAATGAGTCCAGCTGTTGTTTTAGTAGACTGTACACCTGTGACAACAAAGCATAAAATTTGCATAAAGTCACACATGTACTTCGACATGAGATGGGTAAAACATATCTGGTTGGATATGTGGATAACGTATCATTACCCTGCAACTCTTTCATTGCCAGTATTTGTGAATATACAAGATACAACATATATTTGTGAAAATAAAGATATGATGACAGATGGGCAAGATAGAGCTACTGCATGCCATATCAAAAACAATATTGTGTTCCCCCAGCAAACTCAAGATTTGACTGAAAGCTGTACTGAAATACATTTGACTGAAATACATGTACTGTCACTAATATCCTTCACACAGCTTATGTTTGATAATACACATTCTTTCACTTTAAAACCTATGCAAAGTGTAAAAGAGGTGATAAGTTCTGTTCCCTTTTTATTCTGCCACTCATCATTAACTCACTGAAGACTGAGCTTGTTTTGAGTTTGGATACACTGAAGACTTGGCATTTTCAGAGGAATTTCAAAAATTAATAAACACACTTGTCATAGTTTCACATCAACTATTTCAACACATATGAATCAACACAGTCTGATACAGAAAACAGAAATGGATTATGTCACATAGTTATTTTTTAATGATTTTTAAAAAATGAGTCAGATTTCGGGTTTCCCGAGAATTTGGGGAAAATATTGGAAAATGTAGATCTAGCTGAGTTGTCCACAGTCAGACAGCGACGGTTTCTATATCTCTGCCTGCTGTGCAGAAAAGAAGTTTCTCTAGATGTAGAAGCACTAGATATAAACAAGGAAGATGCTGGTGCTTTGCCTTTCCCTTCTTAATACTACGCCCAGGATTACGAGATCTAGATGTAGATCTAGACTTAGAAATTGTTCGACCACCTGTATCATAGGATCTCGCTTGCTAGAAGTAGATCCACAGGTTCATTTAATTTCAGTATACTGTATCTGACAGGTCAGCGTCAGAATGAAAAGAGTCATTGAATAGTTTGAAAACGTTCCACTTTCCTTGCCTTTCCCTGCTCACCATTGTGTTTATTACTAAGATCAGCTGTCCTTCTCTACTTTCACTTTGAAGTGACTTTCTTTGTTCTTCAAAAACTCAAAAAGTTACCGACTGACTTCCGCCAAACTCAGTATGAAATAAAACAAATGTTGACTCTACGGTAAGAGACAGTTCCCGGGGCATTTGCGGGAAATGGGTCGGTGTGAAAAAATTATAACGTTGATCCTGAATAGGGTGCGGGAAATGTCTCAATTGACCACCAGACCGTCCCACATATGTTGTGGGAAACGTCATCAATGAGTTAAAACAAAATAAGAACTGACCATAAAATAAAGAAATATATAAAATAGAAGAAAAAACAAAAAATCTATCTACAAACAATCTGTGTCATCCAATTCAAGCACCCTAGCAATCTGTCTGCCAACATAATTCTTAAAAAACAAAAAAGCTGTAAATCCAACATTTTCACACATGATACAATAGAAGAACATAAGATTTGGGAAAAACCCTGCATGGAAGTATGTCAGGTGTTTTCCTACACCATTACATCATTAACACGATTCATTACCATTATTATTTGGAGGGCGTCTAGGTTCAACAGACTTATTGCCAAGAGTTTCAGTCATAAATTTCCTACGCACCATAACAGAGTCAAACCAAGAAGTGAGCAAACTTACAGTCAAGAAAAGGCCAAGGTCATGGATCATTGGAATTTCTTGGGATATTGGCAAACTCTATTGAAGCATCACTTTCACTGACACTGCACAAAAAGCTCTGGACAACTGGACTGTGGCAAATGTGAGGAACATCAAAATCATCTCTCAACAGTTTGTTTACCATAACAATCATGCAACAAATCACAATTGGATAAAACAAGTGAGTTATGGGAGAATCAGAACAAATCTTTTTTAAATCCTGCCTGTTCTCATGGAACTTTGCATGTGTGCATTTGCAGGACGATATAGGTGAAAATCAATTTATCTTCCTATCTAGCATCAGTTCATTGGAATTCAAAAAAATCTTGAGATGCAACACTGCACTAAAACAATGATGAATCCTAAAATTTCAGATATATCACAAACAACCATGTAATTTGGCAAACATTACCTGTGCTGCAACTGTAGATCAGATATTAGTTCAACTCCAAAAAATAGATCATGCAGGGAAAATACTCTTTTGATCCATACACAATCAAGTGTAACAACATTAGGCCTCAAAATTATTTCTGATTTTATGGTAGACCAAAATGCATGACTTGCCCTCATGCCTCTGAGTGTTGTTTGATCCACAGCAGTGCTACAAAACAAAAATATTACCTTAAAGAGTCAAAATTTGATCTATGTCATCACATGTACACTATGCAACAAACAATATGCGGGCAAGACAACTACAGCATTGCGAACAAGATTTTCCAATCACAAGAATAGTGTTAGGACAAAGAAAACCAACCCTGAAACATACCCTGTAGGGCATCATTTCAATCTTCCCCACTATAGTATAAGTCATATGAGGATTACCGGTCTGCAGTCAGGCTCACCAGAGGAACTTTTGGAGCTGGAGTTGAAATAGATATGGACTCTAAGTATAAATGGATATGGACTCTAAAGTGCCATTCAGTTTGTGGAGAACTGAATATAGATGAACCCTTTTTAAGAAATCTCCCTCTTAGCAATTAATCTATAGCTAGCTTTCCGCCTACTCTTGATCCATTTTTCCAGGAACACTGTGCATGTTCTTCATGAGATGTAAGTTTTCCTGTGTCTAACTCCTCGCGCCCCATCCACAGCGCTGTCTCCTTTGTTTTCAAATGGCCGGTATCCGCTTTGGTCAAAATCACGTATAGAGGACAGAAACCGATTTTTACCTTTGTAGCGGCGCTGACCAGTTCGATTTAAAGGAAACACACGGCGATGGCCTTGATTTATGCGAGAGGCATTAAATAGACCCAAAGAGGAAAAAAAAATCTATTGTTTCGTTTTTAATCGATTTATCAGAAATTCGTTTTATCAGAGTTCGGTTTGAGTGGACTCGACTGTATATCACTTTCACTGAGGGTGGATATAGAGTATAAATGTAAAAAACTATACTATAACTAGAATGTGTCCCGACACCCTTGACTTTGTGTGTTTGTATAATCAAGTAACATAAAGTATGATCACTAAGCCAGTTATACAAAAGTCTACTCCAAACTACCACTCCAAACTTTACCTCCTGAAGAGTCCTGGGAATGGGGCCAGGCGCGCCAACTCATCATGTCCAGTGGAAGCACAAGAACAGAGAAGCTGACAGCAGTAAATGCCAAATGCAAAAGTCAGACTGGCATTATATCCCAATATGGTAAAGCCACCAGTGGCAAGCCGAAGGGAACAGAAGACCAATAACAATCATAGTAACACTCCAAACAACTCCATGGAGATCTGTGGGCACTGTCTAGAAAATGTCAGGCTACATACACAACACAGTAAATGTACTCAGCCAATAAAGACTAGCCCATCCCCACACAGCTCAACTCACACTTTAGTTATCGAAAAATGTATCCATGGATGAGATGATTGGTTACCCACAAGCCCTTATCAGTTCTCCGTCCAGTTCTCTGATACAGACGGGATGGAAAAGTGATGAGGAAACGTAGGTGCTTTCTTCTCTCTATCTCCCTCTCTCTGTGACACCACCTCTCAGCCATGCAGTCTCCAGTGGTAGAACAACAAGATAGGAACAGTGATCTTCCAGCCCTACAGGTTACAGGGCAAACATGCAACCAATCCCCATGCCTCACAGAACAAGCTTTTGTTTGAGAAAACATACATCACCTGGCAAGATGAAACTCTCAAGGAAAGAGGCTAAGAGGCCTGGTTGAAGATAAGCTAAAAGTACAATGTTTGGACAGTTATGATGTTTGGACAGTTATAGGACAAAGAGTGACATGTTGAACTTGTATGAAAGGATAAGACTGAGTGGAAGTCATTGGTCTTTGGACCCACATCCATTAACACCTGCCGTGAGATTCTTCGTCACATTGTCAGGGAATCTCCTGAATAATATCATCATTCTAAACTGACCATACAAAACCCACTGATCATCATGGCTTCCAACACAACACATCCTGTATTCAACCTGTCTTCAACTAAGACAATGCAAGCAATGCCAACTGAAACCTATGCTGGATCTCTTTTCACACATGGACATTAAGGCTCCTTACAATAATGAAATTCCAAGGAAAGATGAAAAGAAACTGGACAAGTAATAATGGGGGAGGGGGGGATGAACATCATCTGCATCTCAGCCCTCAACTGCGTTGGAGTCATCTGTATGCCTGCTAACGAGCTGTACACTATCCTTCTAAATCCATCACAGTTGTGGGCTGGGACTCTGCTACATAGCTGTACCATCTCACTACTGTTCTTTTCTTTACTATTGTAAGGTCCATTTCAGGACCAATGTACTGCTGCCAATCTGTGGGTAGAGAAGAAAAACTTGATATTCTTCACATGTTCATTACACTATAAGTTGTTTCTTCTGAAAGTCCATATATCAAGAGAGGAGCTTTCTATCCAACCAGCTCTGGTCATTGGCAGTTCAAGTAAGTCCTGTCCACAACTGTTACTGTTACATAACTAGCCAGCCTTAGACAAACCAACAGACAAACTAACATGACACTATGAGCTCAAAAAAAAATCCATACATTTCCTTCAGTGCTGAATCTACCACAAACTTCAATGTAAATGAACAGTCAAAGATGGACAAAAAATGGTGATATATGTAAAAAAAATATATTATCTTAGAATGATATTACTAATAATCCATGAACTATAATACTGAAGCAGTTTCATCGTCACCTACTGTTTTCAGTTTGTATCTAGGTGAAGAGCCTATTTCTCCATCATCCGTCTTCTCACCTCCAATACAGGTGTCAATTTACCCAGTTGGGAACTTCTTGGAATATATTCTTGGCTGGTTAAATATCAGGCAGACACTGTCAGTCACATGTAGGAGGGAGAGAAAGGGAAAGGAGGGGGGGGGGGGGGGGGGGGGGGAGAAAGAAAAGGGGAAAAAAAAAAAAAAAAAGAAAAAGGAAAAAAAAGGAACAGAAAAAATTCCAACACCACCCCCAAC
>JBCEWB010044431.1:3099-14476 GCA_039654565.1 Peronia peronii | reverse complement strand
TCTCTCTCTTTCCCTCTTTCTCTTCAGCATATCACTGGAGCAGGAAAAAAAAAAAGAATCAACACAAAATGAAAAAAAAAAAAGTGGGCAAATCAATCTGATCTACACACATGTACTTTGTATGCATTGTACATGTAAATGAACTTTGTATGTATTGTACATATAAATGAATACAATGAAAGAGAAAAATCAAATAACGTTCCGTGCCCTGGCTGTATGGATCAGCTGAAAAGAACTGCTCAAATGCACTTGCTTGACATTAATGCTTACAATTCCTGTGGCCCAAGAAATAAAAGATTTGCCTTCCAAGAACACTCAATAGCTTAAAAGGTCAACTGTGTGACCGAATATCTTAAAAGAAACATCATAAAAAACATTCCGTGATGTAATTTGAATGAGTAACGGAGCCATCGTTACTTGGAAAGGCCAACGTGAGACAGGATTGCTTTTCTTGAAAGTTTAATATATGTACCTTAAATGATAACCTTTTTTTTTTTAATTCCTCCCCTTTTACTTCTGTTGTTTTCTGTATCTAAGGTGGATTGGTAATTATAATAAAAATTAAATTTTTAAAAAACCCTGTAATTTGCATGATGAGCATACTAGCCACTGAAATGCGGTTTATTGCGAATGTTCCCATATATATCCTAAGCCAGAGTAAAAAAAAAAAAGATTGTCTTTCTTGAAGATTTTAACAGCTTGAATGACATAAGAATATAAAATACAATATTTAAAAAAAAACAACACAAACTAAACATTTGTGACTGAATTATGAGCAAAGACGCAACTAAAATGTGATTCCTTAATGCCAATGCTTACAATTCTTAGGACCAGGATGAGAGGGGATTGTCTTTCGGAAGATTTAATAGTTTAAAATGCCAGCTGCATAAATGAATACAATATTGCAAAACAAAACTCTATGATTAAACTGTGAGCTAGGAACAGCTGAATGTGGTATCTTGACGGGAAAACTTAAGATCAGGTACCAGAGATAGAAACAACTGCCGTTCCTGAAGATTCAATGGCTTAAAATGCTGAGTGCACCAGCACAAATACCAGGGAAATCACGAACAATATTTTATGGCTCTATTATAAGAAACGAATATAGATATATCTAATTATCAGGTATCTAATGATAGTAGGAGAGTTAGAACAGAAAAATTTGCAAGGAAATCACAGAGCCAATAATGCAACAGTAGATCCAGACCTTGCCGTATAATTGCTGTGTAATTGACCACAGATGCTGGAGCGCAAGGGCGACATGGGAAAAGGAAGTTGTTGAGACTCCTGAAATAGCCAACCAATGATGAAACCAAATGGTGAGACACCAATGCTGTTCTGCAGTGTACAATGATGATATAGAAAGACAGTCAAGTCAAGAGTCCGGTTAGGATATGGCCATTATCATACCATCATTCATTCTACTGGTTCTTTCATGGTCCAGATACATCTGGCTAGATTACGCTTTAAATACAAAATACTTGTACAAAGATACAAAAACTGCATTGTAGAGAACTGTAGTATAATAACGTATGAGGCCAGCAAAGTCAAACATCACCTAGGAAATAATTGTCACACTATCATTCACTCAACTGGTTCCATAATGGTCCAAATTCCAGTCTGTCTACATTTGGTTTTAAATAAAACAGAATACTTGTACAAAGCTACCTATACTGTTTTGTAGAGAACTAACTGTATAATGATAATGTATGAAGCAAGCAAAGACAAAGATCATGTAAGAAATCATTATCACAATATCATTCAAATTATCTGTATCAATCCAAATGAATTTGTTCGATTACATTCAGCTTAAAAAAAAACAGAGTACATAACTATACAAAGACACCAATGCTGTGCTGCCAAGCTATGTGCTATGACAGAACATGAGTCATCCTGTAAAGGCAAAGAACAAGTTACTAAATTACTCATGCAACTAATTTTGTATCACATAACTTTGGCTTCAAATGGAATACAGAGAGAGAGAGAGATCTATGATGTTGAGTTCTATAACAAGTATAAAAGACAATGACGTGAATGACCAGGCAAGAATTGTTATTGTAACAATTTCATTCATGCTAATCCCCTCAATCTAAATATGTCTTACTACCTCTGCCTTAAAATATGCAAAACATAAGATATGACCAAACCATTTGCTGAATAATGACACAGTCATCTATAAACACAATAGTGCTGTCATTTGATCTCTTGCAAATAATGTAGAGTCATTCTCTTCTGAATGAAACGGTTCTGATATCCATTTCTTTTCACTGATATACATTTTCTGAAATAAAAAAATGCCTGATCTTCCTTCTGATAAAGCTGTCTTCAGATACAATTTTTGACCCAAACTACAGTCTACTTAATGGTTATGTCTTCTGATAATATTCTGTGAACATAAGTATCCTCTGCCTGATAAGTATGTCCTCTAATATATTTCTTTGCACACAGACATCTCCTGCTCCATAGATATGTCTTGTGATATGTGGTGGGGATACTACAACTGTTCTATCTGCAAATTCACAGGAGCATGGGAAATTGTCATATACCTCAGCACTAAGTACAGTATTAGTAGGTTGACTTTTCAAAGACACAAGACAGAGTACATTATATAATATACTTGGAGTGTGTTTTAAAGCTTCAGTGCCTGCGAATGGCTTAGTGTGTAAGTTCACATGTATACAACCTAGAGACACAGGGAAGGATTCATAGAGAAATAATAAAATGAGACAAAGAAAAGAGTGAGAGATCAGACAGTTAAGAAAGTGAGAGAGGGACAGGAGAGAAAGAGAGAGAGAGAGAGAGAGAGCTAAATATAATTAATTTGCTGATCCTTTCAAACAGAAAAAATGTCTTTATAAACCAAACGATGATATTAACAGTTTCAGCTCCACAGTGAAAACAAATCATTAAATTTCTCATTACTAGTTAACAGTGACCGACTAAAAGCACACTCCATCCACATCACAAACAAAAAATTTTTGCTGTCTATAATCTGAAAAGTGATCCACGTCATAATTGCCTAGCAAATCTGCCAATGACATAATACACTTGTAACAAGTTGTAACTAGACTGAACAACTGCCATCACTTCCCAAGTCCCAGACAAACTGAAAGTGCAACTAGCCCACTTGGACGTTGACTGTGATCAACACATACAGAGCCCGTGAAAACAATGTAGACACATTTTCACAAAAAAAAAACAAAAAACAGTCATACATCAAGAGTTAATTCAAGTTATCTGTGGGATCTAAGGTTACACGATGGGCTCAAACTGGTGATTTTTATCTTCCTCAAGTATGTATTTATTTTTATGGCAGATTTTGTACATTCCAATGACAGCTTGATAAAATTAATTAATTTTTTGCAGATTCTGTACATTCCAATGACAGCTTGATAAAATTCATTTATTTGTATGCAGCCTTTCAATCTTGACCACAGGACTATTGCATCCGTTACTGGCAGGAAGAAAGATGGGCAGAATTATTTTTAATTATTAATTTTGCTCAGATAGTGCAAATTCTGTCTACTCTTGAAATGATTTTGAGCTCTGCAAAGGGCTTCTCTGAGAATGTATCATATGCACTGGATTCCCAAATATTTTCACCCTTATCTGAGAAACTTTTTTCTACCCAAGAAACTAAAAAATTGGTTCAGCCACTGAACAGGCAAGTTCAAAATCTTCCCATTTTCCCTGATAAGATTTGAACCTATAACCTAGGCAGATGCCTAGTATGCCAACTAGGGTGCTCAGATTAGTATCTCATTACTGTTCCAACGACTCACATTCTTGAATTCCCAGAACTGAAAGTGAAAGTATCCAACTTTGAACTTAGTGACCTGCAATTCTAATATCCAGACAGCTTTCAGAAAGTCACAAGTTATCAAATAATTTACAGGTTTACTGTATTTGAAAACTTTCAAGTTTGTACTGGGCGACATATAAAGACAGAATTAGGGAAAATGAAAATGAAAATAACTGGCATGTACACAGCCTGAGGCAGATATGCTCTCGTTACTCCTGGACATACTGAGTGAACTTTTTATGAAGAAATAAGAAAAGGCATAACATAAGACAGCTTAGTGCATCTTCACAGCTTGCACAGCGCAGGTTGAAAGGCACAATGTTATATTTGGCAATAACTTCTTCAACACAAAACTTTCATTCTAATGCAGAACAAACAGTCCTATTCTTCTACAAATTACAGTCAATGAAACTGCCAAAGCAAAATGTTCTGATCATTTAGTTCAGATGATTTTAAAGTATACATTTCACAGGAAAAAAATAGAAGTTTCAACTGCGATGTTTTCAAGAGGAAAACTTGCAGTTACAATATTATACCTCTGGACCAGCGATGTATGTTCATGTTTGAGAGAGAGAATGGAAGAGAAACTTGAAGAGAGAGAGAGGGAGCGTACGCAAGTAAAATGATATTATTAAGCCATCAGACAAAATGAAGCACCAGTCTGAATCTCGATCATATATTCTTTGTTCTGTGTTTTACTTTTATTTACTTACAGAATGAGATCTCCTCTGATTACTATGTAATAAATAACCGATTTCATAAGAAAGAAGACATGAATTTTAATGTCAAATGATTTAATATTCCCACACTAATAAGATCTCTTTGCTCCTATTGATTTGGAATAACATAAAAGTTGTTAGTGAATGCAGTGATATTTATTTCCTATCTCTGACCACAAAGAAAGAAATACTTATCAGAACTGAAGCCCTCAATGATTCATTGCCTGACTTTAGAACACACTAATCTACTCCAATTACCACTGAAATGAAAGTATCATAAAGTAGTAGGACATATGGGAACAGACTTTGCTTACAGACTGAGAATGTTCAGTTCAACAGGGATACATACTAAATTTAAAACAGCAGCAAAATTTGCATGATCCGTCCCTCAATCATAGAGAAAAAGGCACAACAAATCTATAGCATAATTTCTTGCAATTTGATAAATCATTTCCTGAAACTAAAAAGCAAACAGGAAAAACAAAAAATTTAATTAAAACAACCAGTTCAGCAGATTAAAATAAGGAATGAAGATCAGTAGCCTACATATAATGAAAGATTAGCACCTGTCACTGGACTCACAGACTTTTTGTTCAACCAAAAGATGAATTAATTATCTATTTGACAGTAAGCATACGTCTCACACCAGTTACAATGAGCCCTAAGAAGCTGACCTCGAACTGAGAAATCAGAGCTTGAATGATGATGTGTTTTTATATTGCAGAAATTGAAAGAACGTTCATAAATAAAAAAAATACTGCTTCTATGAGCAGATTGTAAGCATAATACATCAGCACATTGCATGGTAAATATATAGACTGATGTATCAAACTGTTAATTTTGAGCCATTTTTTTTCCTGCTTTTACTAGGTGATGGAGTGGGGCCCTCAAATCTTCCATTTGTAATACCCATGGCTGCAGTCAAGTTCACTCAAAACTTTTTGCATGACATGAAAGTGTATAAATGAAGGTTTTGTGTGATCGTAATAACTCAGTGTGGTAGCAATATAGACAGCACTCACTTTCACCAGCTGCGAGACGTTTTAGCACTGAAATGGAAGTATTATAAAGTAGTAGGACATATGGGAACTGATTTTGCTTACAGACTGAGAATATTCAGTTCAACAAGAATACATACTAAATTTAAAAGTCTGCCTGTGGAGAACACTTTAACTTGGGATTTACATTTGTATCAAGAGAACTGGCATTTTCAGATACAAACCATCATTACAAATAACATGGATCAGCTGATAGCAGCAGGTTATATAGGAGACTGACAAAAGGATGTGAGGTTTTGTCCCTTATTACACACATCACAGACATGTTTTTTAATGAGATTTCCTTTTTTTTTTTTTTTAACTGGTAATGATTTAACTGGTGCTGTCAGAGCTCTGAGTAAGCCTGCCAACAGGATCTTCTACTTCTGATTTATAAACGAACAGTTAAGTAGTTTTATACAAGAAAAACTGAAGTTCATGATGATTTCTGACTTCATTTTTCTCTGGTAACTCCTTTCTTTTCAGTTTATCTGGAAGAGAACACTCCTCATGGAACAAAGCAACATCTGTCATGTAAAAGGTCATAAACTGGGTTATATAATCTTGCTCTGCAGTGCAAATAGGCAAGAAATAAACAGAAACATTATATAACAAAAGAGAGCAGTTTCAAAATAAATTAGGCATGTGATGCATTTCATGTTGATAGTGAATCAACAGAGATAAAAACTACCAGAAACAGTGACTTCCCCTACAGTCTAATAATAAATCACTTGAATTACATTTGTGGCCTTGCTAGGACATTCTGACATTATTCGATAGTTATGTCTTGTTTCTAATAAGCTTGTGAGCTGCGATTTACAATACTGTTCCTGGTCATGTCACAGTGCACAGAATCAACACTTACCTCATAACACTGAGGTAGTATGTGGCTTGATAAGGATTGTTGCTCATTTTTGTTATGTCCCAGTTAAGTAGATTTAACAAAGGAATCAGTGTTTGCAGTCTGAGGAGTCATTTTGTGTCAGAGGCACAATGACAATTCACAACAGTATATCCACATCTTGTTCAACCTCACAGGTAAAACTGTGTTCATGAAGTTAAATAACACAAACATTATTTTTCTCCAACAAGGAGCTCATTTTGTTACAGGAAATAAATCTCAGCTCATGAGTTGACAGTGAAAATCAACTGAGAATTTTGTTCCTGTTGTCATCCGTTTTTTTTCTTTAGACTTTCTATCCTTTATGTTAAATAACTGTCAAAACATGAACACCGAAATACTAAAACCCTTCATGTCAGCAGTTGTCTTTGATATTTATAATCTAGTCTGACATCAGGTGACTTATCTTTACATCTTGATTTGGTCTGGTGACAAATATAATCATTTCAGGTGATTATTGCAAGATAAGATTATGTCGACACTAGATGCATCTTCAAGTCATGTTGATAAAGGAATGGTACAACAACATAAAAAAATTACATTATTCACATGACTGATAATTCTCCACATGATGATAAAAAAAGATAGAGGAAATATTTTCTTGGACTGTAGCCTTTCAATCAAATCTCTATACTTTATACTTCATTTAATGTAATGCTCAGTCATTCCAATGTATGGCTGAAAAATTTGGTCATGTTCAAGATCTCAAACCTGAAGTTTTTTGAAATGCATGTCACTGATTCAGCTCAAGTTGCAAAATTGTTTAATTTCTCTTGTTTTTTTGTTTTTTTTTCATTATGGCCATGGCTCTCATTATATAGTCACCTCGAATACACTGACTACTTTTCTGGCCAGCAAAGGTGAAAATTAAAGACCATTAGGAATAACCAGGGTAAATCAAGCTTATGCTCTCTGAAAATGTTAGAAATTAACTCTCTACTGTTGTCATTTCAACACAAAACCCAAATATCACACAGTAGACTTTAATTTTTATAAATTGATATTTACTAAATCCTACTGTTGTTATCAAATATTCAAGATGTGGCCTGTGGCAACACATTACTAACAGGAATGAATGGAGCAGTATTCTCTGTTTTTTATAGCCATCCTTTCGCTTCCTTCCCTAGTGATATCACAAGCACAGCCTGGTTCTAATTTAACTGCTGAAATAATGAAACAGCGCTTCCAATGGAAAATCAAAATAACAACAGATATGTGCCCACACTTCACTGGTAAAACTGACATTACTGATATCATACATGCAGTGAAACAAAGGTAATGATAGGAACACACTAAAATACAAATCTCCCAACTGACTTGGACTGAGTGTTCACAGAACAGATGTGGATTTAAAAACCCATAACTCCTAGTGAGACAGCTAGAATCAGGATATTGCAGAGCCAAGAAAATACCTTTTAATATTGGATGAACTTTTGGCCTTTGGCCCACCAATCAGCAGTCAAGAAATACAGACACTGAACATTCCATGGGCTACTTTTTGAATGACCTGCTACTGGTTATTCTGTCCCAGAGAATACTAGATAAAAGTTGTTTGCATGCATTTCACATGCTTCTATTACAATGACGTAACAAACGACAAACTACCTCTTGAACTTACAGAAAAATGATGTCAGTGTTATATCACCGAGACAGAGGTACAGCATGGACAACAAATCCAGAAACAAACAAAAAAAAAAGAATAATATAAGAATATCAGACAAAATTTTGGGAATCCATGAGGACCTAACTCAGAACATTTAAATGGCTCAATCCATGAAAACTGCCATCAGAAAAGATACATGTACTGTGCAGCTGACAAACTCTAGCAGTGATGACAGTGTCACTGTGCATGACTGTATTACTGACAAAATCAATAACAGTGAACGAAGAGTCTGATCTGCAAATAACGCGACGAGAGTTAACTAAGTTCAAAATTAATATCATCTTTAGATACCTCAATATCTGTAGCGCTGACGAAAGCATTCGCCATAAAAAAATATTTCAATTAACTGACACTAACGGTACTGAATCATACATATTAAAAAAAAAGACAAAAACTAGACTAATAGTTGATAAATTCAAAATCTATGGAGAAGTTATATATATATAAAAAAATTATAAAGGGTGGCAAACTGGAAGTCAGAGAATCAATGTCCCCATGTTCAAGGTTGAATAAATTTGTGTCTTTTCTACCTAGGACTGAAAGGACAGAACAGAATTAAGAATGCTATAGGCCTATCACACTCAGCACTGAGATGCTGATGCAAGGAAATATTTTTAAAAATGCAATTCTAACATTCCATTTTTTTGTTGTTGTAAATATTTATTTTCTATTTTGGCATGACGCCAATATGGTTAATGAATGTAAAAAAAAAAATTAAAATAATCAACCAAATTAAATTCCTTCCACATCATTTAATCCCATATGCGACTCTCAAACATCAGTGACTCCTCCCACAGATACAACATAGATCAAAGTACAAAATTTATTGACATCTTTATTAAAGTGAGGCTCCCGGCTGCATTCTATTGGATAAACACCCATCCTATCCCAGATATTATTTACAAAAAATCCGAGGTAATAAACATTACTCTGAGAGGGAATCTTGAGGACCAGCTTAAAGTAAAATACCACTGAGAGAGTAACAATACCTGATTCTCTTGATTTGTAGGTTTTATGCACATGGAGACAATCTAAGAGTTTCCCCAGCAGAACAGATTAATACATAAAGTCATGTGTATTTAATACAAATGAGTCCACACTATGTATAAATTGTATATGTAGCAATACTCTTGATGTTTTGCTTCTTTAGGAACATAAAACAAGGCACCAAATACTCTAGGTGAAAGATATTCATTATTTTCATGAGGCTGAACCTAAACTATTTCCCATCCTAAAAAATATCACACTAGAGGTTTGTTCAAGCATTGCCAAAATCATTTTTTGAGCCGCTTTCTTAGAAAGAAACTGGGGAGAAACTAAACCTTCCTAACATAATCGGATTAACTGTTAAAACTGATAGTCAATGTTGACAACAACAAATAAATCAAGGATAAAACAGTGTCCATCTGACTGAGAATTTTTTTTCACTATGTGATAGAAAATGGCGGAAAGATGTCACCAGTAGACAAACAAAATAAAAAACACTGTACATTATGTATAAATAACAGTAATAACAATAAAGCTGTGCAGTGTTTGATGTCTATAAATTACTAGTGATAAGGGAATAAACAAAAATAACATGATTTGCTTGATATGGGGGTGAAAGTCAAGATAACAAGCTGTTGTAAGATGTTTATAATATCAAATGCAGATCTGCTGCTTTCAATTTTGCTCTAAAATCTCAGAACTCCCCCTGCCCTATCTCCTCCCTAAAGTGAATTACAACTCAGTGTTGTCGCTACCAAGAATGTATTCACTCTATTATCAGCTTGAACCCTGCCATTCATAAATTCAGTCTATATTAAAGCGGAGACGCAAGACTGTGAAACAAGGCGGCATTATAAACACTGATAGAAAAATAATAATAACAACATACATTAGAGAATCTTATACTGAAACAAAAATTTGGTTCGATATATATTTTTGTAGCAACAAACAAACAAACAACAACAAAAAAAATCTCTTTCCTCGTCTCCGATAAAAGGAGAACACTCAAAAATGTGTAGAGTCGGTGTGAATGCATATGATGTGTGATGTGCGACCTGACAGTCTATCTAGCAGACAACCAACAACACACAGTAATACAAACCACAGCTAGATCTAGCAGTCGGTGGTTGCAGCAGAGTAGACACCTGCAACGCTCGAATTCCTTCCTGTTTAGAAATATATCGTGCAACGAACAAAATCTGGGTCTAGAAATCTCTCAGATGCACTTCTCGAACTTCAGCTCATATGTCAGAGCAGTTCTCAATTGCTGTTCAACAGTCCATTGCCATACGTTTCACGTACTTTCAATACCTCGAAACTATTCCGCCATGATGAATATTTTGAAGGAAACGAGTGCAAGGAACACTGGGATACCAAGTTATGGATAAATTTAGTCGAATGGAGAGGGATACCTGATCCTCTTTAATTTATTTTCTGCATTATCGAATGACCAGTCACTTAATCAGATTCACCGCTCTCTCCCCAATCAGTTTTACGATGCGGTAGTAATCATTCCACAACTGTAAACGGCTTGACTAAGCCCATTCATTATAGATAATAGGAAGAGTGTTTGGTCACGTGACCGTGACGATTTTTATTTATGAGGGAACTCCCTCGCGGTTGCGTTAAATGTAAACAAACACACACCGACTGTTCCATGGCTGGGAGTTTCTCAATGGAAGATAGACTGTGAGTGAATGGGTGAACCTCGTCAGACACAGATCTATTGATGTTTGTAATGCTTTTAGTGTGGAGTCAACACCTGATATTATATGTTGACGATTCGGTTAATAGATCTAGGTCTATGAATTGCGATAAGTTTTTCTCTCAGATATTAGAGTTTCAAGAAACCTTCAAATTTCAGAGGGGAAATAAGTGAAACACTCGATCTCACCATGGACTGGGCGCTGTGTTTTCACAGCAGATCTATCACATATACTTCTCCTTCAACTGAGAACTAAAATTTTAATGAAGCCAATTAAAATGTTTGTGATCGTCTTTATTGCTGATGTATTTCTTTCTCGTTCGTTTAGTAAGCAGACCAGGGAGGGGTGCAAAATTGGCAGAAACTGGGGGAAGAGATTGAGGGAGAGGGGGGAGAGGGAATATGAAATTTAAAAAAACAGTGAAATCATTTGCATACATTTTTGCAGCCCAGATTATTAGCCGAACTCTTAATCTCTGAGGCACACAGCAACTTTTGTTCAGACAAGAAGGGTGTGTGTGGGGGGGGGGGGGGGGAGGGGGAATGGAACTCCCCACACTCTT
>JBCEWB010044420.1:0-14477 GCA_039654565.1 Peronia peronii | reverse complement strand
TTTTTTTTTTGGTAAAATCCACATTTCAGGACCTCCCCCCCCCCCCCCCCCCCCTTAACACAAGTGGTTACAGCAAGCATTCGATTCCCATGGCATTTTACAGAAGAATACACAGGACCATAGATATATTCACAAGATTCATATCTTGGTGATAAGGATATATTAGCACATAGCTGAGGTCTTTGACATTCATCATTGACTGCATGACTAATTTATAATTTAATCTATGAACAACTGGTAATTTAAAAACTGAAGAATAAAACAACCAAAAATTTAAATGGAGAATTTCTCTACAATGATAATTTCTGAACAATTTTCAGTGTAAGTATTCAGTGACTCACAAACGCAGCAAAAAGAGACCCTCACAAGGTAGTACTTAGGACTGTAAAGTAGTATTTAATAAATATCAGTGACATTCATTGATGGCCATTCCTCAATACGTAGCACAGGACACTACAGTAATTCAGATATGACAATCAAGAGAACTAGCAATGATTTCTATTCATGTGTTTGTGTTTTTTTTTCTGTGTTTATTCACATAGTTTGGGAGCCAAACAGTACATGAAAACCAACGAAGCGTTTCGTAGAACACGCTTACCTGTGTTGTTTTGGGATGTTAACAGAGCGACGGTTTCTGAAATGCAAGAACATCATTGTGAAAGCCATCCAGACAAAAATGGCCGTTAAACACTTGCACAAACGCTTCCTTTTGTGTAGTCCGAACATGGTGGCTGAGGAATGAAGTGTTTGCTCTTATACTGGATCTGTGAACATTTGAGAAGAGTATTGGCTCAATTATTTTATCTCTAGAAGTATCCCAGTTAACCTTAATTTGCTTTTGAAGGATTTTCCAGTTACACACAATTCAATACACTCGTTTTATATATCGT
The DNA here is from genome assembly GCA_039654565.1 of Peronia peronii. NCBI lineage: Eukaryota > Metazoa > Mollusca > Gastropoda > Systellommatophora > Onchidiidae > Peronia > Peronia peronii. The sequence continues at coordinate 13,587 of JBCEWB010044420.1, read as the reverse complement.
CTTTAGATCTTAACTCTCATTTCTTGAACAAGAATAAATATCAGTATAGAAATACTGACACATCCCAGCAGTTTCCTCTGACTTTGAGTCTCTCATGGTTAGGGAACTTTTATTTATTCCAGATGAACAAAAAAACAAACAAACAAACATATGGCTAGCCAATAAATATTTTGGAAGACACCATCACTGTGATAATAATGCTATTATTATCATTATTATTGTGCATTTGCGCGCGCGTCCGTGTGTGTGTGTGTGTGTCTCTGTGTGTGTATTTAGGTCAAACAAAAGGCTACTAGATTTTAGGTTGGCAATAAACTCGTTTTTATTTTTTTTCAGGAACCACGATGTCTGTCCTAAGTCTGTGGCAATAGAATGGGAATTGGAAGGAGTGGGTGCGTGGTAAAGCCTATTTGGACGTCCAGCTTAAAATAAATGGAAATGAAATCTGCTCTGATCAGTGTAAAAAGCCTTCCGACGCTCGCAACTAATTATATCCCTCCTGAGACCATCCTAGGCACATTTTTAGATCCAAAATCCACAGCGGTTTTCTTCGTCTCCGAAGAATATGCTCTGACAATGATCTCTTCTCCAAAAGAAGCCAAATTTTCGAAACAAAACTACTCAAAAACGGCTATAGACCAGACATGATTGACCCGATCCTCCATAACATTGCTACCATGGATATTGCGATACAGACTTCACACAGACCGCCCTCTTGTATATGTATCAGAACATAGTCAGAAACTACCAAACATGGGAGAGCTATATATATGGCAAACACGCGGACATCCTTACCAAATCAGAGAAGAAAAATGCTCAAGGATCCCCCAATTTTCTCTAGGTTTATCCAGTCTTTTGGTCCGAACACGTTGAAGTAACACCATCAAGACTCAGAATTATTTGTGATAAACCAAAATGTGGCAAACCAAAAAGTATGACTTGCCCTCATGCTACTGAATGTTGCTATATCTACAGCCCTGCTACAAAACAATAACATTACATTGAAAGTTCTTTACACTGCAGTAGCCAAAATTTAGTCTATGACATCACATGTACGCTTTGCAAGAAATAATATGTGGGCAAGACAACTATAGCATTGCTTAAAAGATTCTCCAACCACAAGACTAGCGTTAGAACAAAGAAATCCAGCCCTGAAACATACCATAGAGCATCATTTTAATCTTTCCCACCATAGTATAAGTCACATGAAGATTACTGGTCACCAGAGGAACTCCTGGTGCTGGAGTCTAAGTAGATATGGACCCCAAAGTGTCATTCAGTCTGTGGAGGATTGAATATAGATTACCCTTTTTAAAAAGTCTCCCTTTTAGCAACTAGTGCATTGCTTTCCGCCCACTCCTATTTCACTTTCCCAAGAATATTGTATAAGGTTTTCAAGAGACTTAGATTTCCTGTTCTCAACTGTGCATTTGGATTCTTGCTTTATTCTTCAGGTACTTAGGGTATTTCTGTAATTCACCTTTTATTATTACACCTGAAGATTCTGGCCTTATTGCGTAATCAAAAGGAGAGCACAATTTGTTTCCAAGGTAAAAGACAGCACAATCTTCGGTGATGTCACTCTTAGAGATAAATTTTAACCGCCAAAAGAATTTTAAAAAAGACTGACAACATAACAATATTTCATACATTCATTTAATTTGACCATTGTAAATCAGCAGTTGTAAAAATCTAATTGCTCTGAAAATGTACTTTGTTATTCCTTTGTAAACAACATGAAAACCTTCTCCTATACAATAAGCAAATCATTTAGTTAACATTTCCTCCGTGTACAGCAATACCCTATTTACATATTATATGTTTTCTTTATTGCCCTGACGAAGAGCCAAGACGAAAATGTGGCCAGCGATATCAGTTTACTTTATTGTAATATCAAGTTCTACCTATTGTTTTCCAACTTTTTTGATACATCTGATTAGTTTGCCGGTGGACAGTCGTCTCAATTGTAAGATATTTTTTGTAAAATGATAATCATAACATAAATGATGTTGTTTTATTACAGAAAGCAATCTTAATATAATTTCTATATATCTTTGATGTTACCTCTTCATTAGTTTCAACAAATGGACTGAAGCTATTCTTTGAATCTATGATATTCATCTTGATAAAAACAACAACAACAACAGCAATAACAAATCCACAAACCTCTAGAGACGAGTGAAATATTTTGCAATGCAAAACATTATTTTAAGCCAGAAAATATTACTCAAATAATGGGGAGCAAAATATTTCACGATCTCCTTTCGAAACAATGTCTTCGAATTGCCTTTGACTGAATCTGAGTGAGGAGCTACATGAGCCCTCCGTGTCGAAGGTATCAGATCACCAGACCATCTCTGCCACATGCACTCACCTGATTTAACTACGGAATTCAAAGCTGACTTTCCTACACGTCTGGATTTGTGCTATTTCTATTTTGTCTTATCCTCATAATTATCAATATCATTTTAAAAACTTATAATTGCGTAAGATATCAAGTTAAAATCTTATGTCTGTATGCTGAGTTTTATTTTTATCTTTCCATAAAACGAAAGTCACTAGGAATTTATATTAGCTATGAGAATGCTTACATAATATTTTATTTTCTGCCATGATAATATTTGGCATTTAGCAGCCTAATAGGTTGATATTATTCAATCATATGTTTTTGGCTTAGACTTTCATTGCTGATTTCAGAAAAAATATATCTTGTCATTAACGATGTGAAATACATGTGTGTGTGGAGTTGTGTGCTGTCTGGCTGTTAAAAGGAATAAATGGAACAGAAAGAAAACAGCTGTTGTGGTACTACTGATGGCATCCTGACAATCTTTCTCCATCTATCCTAAACTTTTACATGTCTTAATATAGTAGAGACTCGACCATTTTTCATCTTATCTTCCCATCTTATTTTCATCTTCTTCCTCCTGGGACCGTAGTTTGCAAAACAGATTTTTCAAGGCCCTTTGATCTCGTTGAACCTGTTTGTAGAACGCGAGTTTCTGTTGTTTCTTTGTAATAGGGAGGTCATCTTGATATCGAGTCTGAGTATTGAGCGCCTTCAGGGTTTCCTTGTTTGCAATGTGGTCTCTACACGAAAACCAAAGATTTTACGGTAGCATCTCCTCCCAAGCCCGTATTCTTTTCCGCAGATCACCTATAACGGTTTATGATTCCAGGCATAAAAGAATATTGATAAGGCGAGTTAGCGAAACGGTCTGATCTTATCCTTGTCTGAGATGTTTTTGTCCCTCCAGATGATTTTTTTAGTTCAACCAATTGTGTTGTTGCTCGTACTACAGCGGAAAGTCTTTCCCGTTTATCATCTTCATCTGAAACTGGCAACACAAGAACTCTCACTCCAGGCTATTGACTACAGGTATTTTCAATTTGTATGCAAAATTAACTTCCAAACTGAGGATTTACTCTATTATACTTTTTCTTACCCAAAACCTGCTTGTTCATCCTCAGTAATCCTTCTGCCTGAGATTTTGGCCTGTTCAACAGGATTTCCAGCGTCACCTCACTGAGATAATTCATGGGACTAAAAAGTGGGAGATTGCTGGGACATTTTAATATTATTTCCTTTCCGTAGCAGAGCGATTATCAATGATTGTTTCCACTGACTTGGCTTTTTTCCGCTTACGGCCTTTCCTGCTGCTTGCAATATTTCACCTGGAATGTGACGCGGTGCATTTTCATTTCTTGAAAGAGTTAACTGTTGCCTCAACTTCTTCACAGAGGAAAGGGAAATCATCCTGATTGGTGGAAAACGGGCGGATGAATACTGATGAGTCACTTTTTGTATCACAGCTGTAAAGACATTTTGTTCAAAGGGCGATATTTTCTTTGTCATCAGTTAAGTATTTCACAGACTTACATCGAATAGGACTGGCCTTCCTTTCATAAACAGATGTAAGGTTCTTTGCAATTTGATAATCTGCTTGGCTTTGTTTTTTTGTAAAACTCAAGTTGATAGTTTTACATTGATCGTCCACCCCGGTTTTTTTTTACTTATTTCATTGTCTTCCTGATCTTCTTAAACGAGAATTTCTCTACACTGCTTTGCTCCTCCCTTTTGAAATCTTTTTTGCTGCAGCCTTATTCTTTCGTCAGACAAGTCTGGAATGTCACTAGTGACCAGAGCCTCTTCACTGCGGTTGCTGTTTTTAAAACTTGTGCCCGAATTTTTATTTCATTCTTTGATGGTTTTTTTTTCAATGTCCATAAAATGTCCGCTATAAAACAACCTGTTTTATGGAATAAAAACTCCAAAGAAAGGCTGGGCTCACTCTTTTTTTTTCGTCAAACTCGCATACGAAAAAAAAAAAAATGGTTCGTCAAATTCTCCAATAAACACAATGTCCTAACTAGGATCATACACCAAGTCGATCAAATGGCTTGAAAATCTGAGTATGCATATGTGAAAGACAGGCATTAATTACATTTCATATTATAGAATTTAGCAATAATATCACATACTCCCTTGCAAAATGTGTGCCTCTTAAAGATAAAATAATGTATGACATATTTTAATCCGAAAGATGTGAGCCTATTTATTATGCTAAAGTGTGCAGGCAATTATTTTACCGTTTTTAAGGTTTAAATAATAGAGCTTATAAGTATTAAATCTGATTGACTATGTAATAATTTCTAATTAAACAGTTTTTGATAATAAGATTATCTAGTGGTTTTCAGAGAAACAGCCTTATACTTCAAATTGCTTTTTATTTCTCCACCAATCTGAAAAAGATTCACTAACAAAATCATATCCCGAATTGAAGTGTGCTAATTGAATGATTAGTATATTAATTTAACAAATATATTACAGAAATAAAAAGAAATATGCAACAAACCATGAAATAGATCGTTGGAAACAAAATAGATTACAAGAAACGACCAGATTTAATTATTATAACTAGAAAGGGATTTTAATAGTTAATGGACAAATGCCTGTCCAAAGAAGATTTGAAAAATGCAGCGATAAAAAAAAAGAACAAAACCAAACATAGGTCTACTTAGTGAAGAAGAAATGAAAAAAAATAGTAATATTGTTTTGGATAGCAGTACTTGCGAGATGCGTTTCTCATTGCCTCAATTTTCCATTACTTAACAGTTATTTTTATGGTCTGATACTGATACTTTCGGGCTGAAAAGGCACTGAAGTATTCAGCTCAAATAACGTAATAATTTCATCAATGATTCTTCCATCTCGAAATAGAATGAAAAGGTCTTACTCTGAGTGGCCAAAGTCTGTGATGTTCATAAGTGAATTCTGGGACTGAAATGGCGAGCAGGAACGAAACTGTGTCGTACACGGATACAGATGGCTGGAGCTGCGTAATCTGTTCCACTAGGTCTTGATGTGTTAGAGGTTGACAGGCCAAGCCACGGTATCCCATTTTATCTTTTAATACCTATGTACCGCTCGCTGCCTCCCTGTCGTTTTTATCTGTTTGCCTATATTTTCTCTCTATATCTCTCTTCGCTTTCTCATTAGCTTTTATCTTTATTTGTTTATTCATTTCCCTATTCACATTTGTTTTAATCAATTTAACTCATATCTTAATAATGAATCAAGTATTCCAAATTGATGTCATGAATCTTAAATACTTTGAGATTACCGGCGATTAACGGTTCACTGCTTGAAGCTCTTTAGAACCTTTGAATGAAAATGAGATGCAACACGGTGAAATCAGGCGCTCGTCAAACTGTGCCGACCGGAGAAATCACGCGTTTTTCATCAGTGAATGAATTTTTAACGTATTTTTTTTTCTTCACAGAACCCTTCGATATCAAGCTAAAAATGCATTTCAGTATTAAATTTGCTGAGGCAGATTGAGTAAAAGCCTAAAAATTGTAATTTAACGGCATGGCCTAATAAGGACTAACAGGGGTTTACAAAAGTGATCGGCAATTTTCTCACTAAATTCAGCTGCAGCAACAGGGCACCGCTATCGTCTTTAATTGCCAATATCTTGACTTCCACTTAAAGTAGAACAAAACATTTTTCACACACAGAAAGGAAATGGATAATCTCCACAGTGGTAAGAACAACTCCATATGCTCAATATTTGACGAGAGCCTGATGATCTCATCTCATATATAATATTCAAAATATTATGACCACATATCAAGTTGCTGAGCCGGTACGGTTTGTCTTAGCATGAAAGAAAATAAAATAAAAACTGCTTGCTAATACAAAGCTGAAGAGCGACTAAATTAAGAGATATGATAAAAATAGGCTGGGTAAATCTAACACGATAAAAAATATGTCAGATTATTCTCGGATACATGACATAGAACGAGGGTGGAGAAAGGGACACAGAAAATTAAAAGAAGTCATGGAGAATGTGACTGCATCATTTTATAAGGTGAGCCTCATTGTTTTCAAATCATGAATGAGAAGACAAAATTGATTCATGAAGTCAACCAGTACCAGCGCCCATACACAAAAAGGTACCTGCTCTCTGTCTTCTTTTCATACCTTACTAATATTAACAATAGGTACAATAATGTACCATTGATACTTGATCGTCAATGAGATTCAATTTTGGTATCACTGAAAGGCCTTCCAAGCTGCAGCAGTGTTTCCATAGATTTTCTGCACTGATATTGAGTTTTGATAGAGTAGTATGCTTCATGGGTGACTTTTTTGCATAAATTATTTCTCTATCGTTCAAAAAAAAACAACAAAAAAAAAAAACACGAACAGTTCTACATTTCAATATTAGCATTTGTGCAGTCTAGCCATAACTGCACGTTGTTTATCAACATTCTAAGTGCGATGGCTGGCCGGGACAGAGAATTTAGATCTAGTAGTGTTCGGGAATTTTTTTTGTTTTTTTTTAGAGGAGAGGGGAGAGGGGGGTCTTATCCCTGGTCAGCCCCCTGCCAGAAGTCTTGGTTAGGAAGACATCTCTCACAAAGGGGGCATAGTAGATATACAAGCCGGCAAACTAAAGCTAAAGACCAGCCTCACTCTTAATACACATTCGCAACTAAATTGACTTAACTACCCGCACAGGACGGTGTAATATTAACAGTGTCAATGTAGCCAAGATCCTCTTGCAATACGCGAATATGTCGGTTAAATTTAAGTTATGGTGACTAGAAAATTTATCATATCGATGACACTTGTCTGGTGCAGGCTTGTGGATTTTGCTTCGCCTTTGACCCATATGGGCTGGGGATACAGCCTAGGAAACTAACATTAATGATTTCGATGTAATACGATTGAAATTATTAAATTCGCTTTGGCAAAGGAAAAAAAGCAGCTGTTTAATGGACAAGATCCTACAGGCTCTCTTTATATATTATATCAATATTAAAACAAAAATAATAAATAAAAAAATAATTTTTGAAAAGTACTTATCAACATCGTGGTGCTATCAAAAAGGAGATGGACAATTTGAGTAATGATAATATGCAAGGACATATCACATTTATAACTAAGTAGCAAAATGCCAGAAAAGCGTTTTTTGTATGTGGTCCTAAATATGAAATAATAAAAAGCGAGTGAATAAAAATCCAACAAGAATGTGAATAAAAAATATTTTTAAAAATGCAATAATTACGCTCACTAAGGTGGGCTGTTTTTGTTTGTTCAAATTGATGCATATCATTCAGTAAATACTGTGCGGAGTAGGATATCGGATAGGTGTTATGGGACCTACTTGTTTCCCTTGGCCAAGAGTTGTTTCCCTTTTTAGTAGAAGGTAGTGACATTAATTATGCAGTGATCTATGAATAGGTAGTGGTCAGTAATATGATTATTGTGATTATTTACGTTAATTATCAACGTAGGGCCTGTCAAAAATAATGAGTTATCCCATGTCATTTCCATGTCTATGTCCATGTCCTGAAATGATGTAATATTGATGTTCAGTATTATATGATGGTGTTTGTGGTCGATTGTAGATATGTCTAAACCATATGTGTCTAAACATGTGTCAGTATCACCATGTCCGAATCTCTCTGTGCAATAAACCGAGTTAACTGGTCCGCTATGAATTTCTGTGTGATCACTCTATGGTTGGTGAATGCTCGATGATTCACAACATGTTATGAGACATAACAGTAGGACTTCGAGCTACCTGGCCTAGTTCTCGGATGGCTGGCTCGATATCAAGAATACCTAGTGCTCCACCCGTTTAAAGAAAAGCAGAAAAGGTACAGACTGTTGCTTGCCATAACTGATACAGGCTGAGGAAAAAAAAGAAAATGGAGGAGGTGATAGAATAATAGAAATGTAGGATACATGTCTTGATTCTTAGGCTGTTTCTAAAAACATTTTCTTTTACGTACTGAATGCTAATAAAATGCTAATTCTGGCCTCCTCTTATCACAGATCTCTACTTGTCATTGAAATATTCATGGTGAAATAAAGCTATCGACAAAATCTGAAAAAAGCATAATTATGATGCTTCTCTGATACTCTGCCCGTCTAGCCCCCACAGTTACGAATTGCGTGCATTAAATCTAACGCATGAAAGATCAGCGCAATCCGATAGCTTCTGCTGTGTTCCACATTACAATTGCTCTTGTCATTTTCCTTTAATTCAGCGCTTGACTTAGCTTTGTCAACTCGTCCTCCACGCTCTAGTTCATAGATAACGCAATGAAAAAGAAGGTCTGCATGTTTACTTACAAAATCTGAAGGAACTTATGATTTGGTCCACTTACTATGAACACACTTTCTCTATTTATATTATAACCAAACGATGTGGGAACGTTTATATTTGATCGAAGGTGTTATTATACTCGATCCATGCGTATAACTGGTTTTGAGATTTTTTTTTCAGGAGACAAAAACAAACAAATAAACAAACAAAAAAGACACGATATTTGGCTCAGTTTTAATGTCCATGACTTATAAGATACGAATACGAATAAGAATATAATTACTTTATTTATCCATCAGGTAATACATCTTGACCAGTGCAGAATTAATTCAAACGAAATATAGAAAGAATACAATACAAGCATACACTTAGCACTTTCTATGCGTACGTACTACCTACATACCTGCATATGCATATACACACAGAATTTTGTGTTAAATTAGCATAAATGATAAGATGACTACTTGTGTCCTGGTGATTACATACACAATTAGATTTGTTACTATTGAATGTTTCTAAAAGAGTTACATTGATACAGTCATATGTAAGCCCTACAAGAGAAGTGAGAGAGAAGAAAAGTACTGTGCAACAATGTATTTTTAAGAGTATCATAATGATAGACAGAGAAGGATGACATGACATTTTTTTTTCAAACAACACAAATCCTCACAAACAACGTTTATTGAATCACAAAAGCCAATTATAAAAACACTTTCCATTCTCTGCATCAAGGGAAAGGAGCTTCTGCGATGTAGTAAATACAATGATCATGACTTCTTAAGAATGTGAGGGTCTGTAATTTTAAAATCAGTCATAAAATAATGCTTATGCACAAAAACGAAGTTGATAAGTCTTATTGATGAGCTTGTAAGAATCGACCTAGCATTTGGATACATTCGCATGATTTACATTACTCATGCTATCAGCCGAAGAGTATCTTGGCTACTTTTGAGTGCGAACTTTTGAAATCTCTGTTATTAACTTATTACACAGTCTCATGGCCTTTAGGTGTTTCTGTGAAATGAAAACGACATTTCTGTTTAGAAAAGAGACTTAGACTGGTTTATATGAAGCTCTTTTAACAGAAGCATTTCGAGTTAAAATACCGGTACTTTAAATATGAAATCATAATTGAAATCAGTGAAATCAAAAATATGTTGTGATTATATAGAGTATTCCGTTCACATGATCATTTATTTAAGAAATACAAAATTCAAATAACTTTCAACACGAGTGCAGCAAGGCAAGACACTTATATGGGGAACAGCATCATAAAACACATGGAAATCTACTCTTGTGAACGGCTTCAGCTCCTGAAGATGGCGATGTTTTGATGCAGCAGTTGGCAGCCGGTCATGGTGAAGTGTCACAGGAGCATGAACTAAGTTCCTCGATTCTTCATGTTTCTTAGGAAAGATTTCAAGTCACTAGGAAAACTCAGCTAGTAAGATATTTCACGGGTAGGCCCCTAGTGAAGAACCTTGATGTCAACACCTTGAGGATCCCCAGCCCGATTACCAGATCTGACTGAGTTGAGAGTACACATGTTTGAAAAGTTTCTGACAAATGTGTGATCTTGGAACTGAATCTCATACAGCCCTAGTTTCTTCCTTGCCCCTTCCATCACTCTAATAATAATAATCTGCGGGGACAGAAAATCGATTGGTTTCCAGTTGCCCTTTGCCGCTAAGGACGCTGTCGACTTTCATCTGTGTATGGCCTTTTGTTAAAATCTTTTGCTCAATTAGTTTTCCATGTTGTTGAGCAACATGTGTCAGGGTTTTGCTCATTGTTGCTTTGCGATTTTGATAAGTGCAACCGTTCGCCCATATAATGCATTTGTCAAAATTAAAGTCTTCTGTTAGGTAACTAGACTGTGCAGACAGGGCACAAATTCATTAGATGACAGACCATCCTCTTCCTCATGCCAAACATAGCACTTGGCGTCGGACAAAACACAATCATAGAGAGTGAAATCATGTATGTACAATTCTATTCGGTTGTACAATTCCGAAGCTTTTATGGGCACAAAAGGACACACTGAAAATCCATTGTGATCACCTAAAAGGAAACCATCGCTTTCTTGAGCGAGAGGGAAATCTGCCTTCATTTCACTCCAGATAGTATCTTTGGCAAGCCTGTGTGTGAAGTACAGTCTAGCACAGTAAACTCGAGCACCCAAATCTCGAATTCACGGAAAAGTCGAACGTCTTTAAAGCCCCGTTAAAATTCCTATGCTTTCTTCGTAACGCATTTCTAGAACTCTCCACACTGATTTCTCGAACAATTTCATTATCTACCTGATCTCAAAGTGGCAGATTAGGCCCATTTTTTGTCTGGTCTTGCTCGCCCCAGACTGTTGATGATAAGGGAAAGTCTTGCAGGAGAGTTAGGGGTTGGCAGTGTACAGTGTACAGTACAGACTTGGCTCTCATTGAAGATAAATCACCGAGAGGGAGTGGTGTGGAAATTGAGCGAGGTGGTGGACTAGGTCACACATGCTATCTGTATTGCAAAGAATAACCACAGCCTACATGACGCTATGCACACACAATGATGTGGCGGATAACGTTGGTAATCCTTGCCCACTTGTCCTAGTCGATATCTACGGGGCCATAGTGTAGGCTGTCCGAAGTGACGATATGGGTTGAAAATCTGTTTGCCACCATACAGAACTCCTGACATAGTTTTCTTCAAATAGAAGCTATTCAGCTGTCTAGTGGTCTGATGGCAAAAACATGATGGTTTGATAAATAGAGTCCATCATCTGGTGTCATTTATCGTAATTAGAAGATATATCGTTTTTTTTTTTTTTAGTAATGAATTGGTATTCACTTTACATGGAAATAATCACTCATTGTACTTTATTCTGTGAACCTCAAGAAAAAAATAAAAACGAATAAGGCAAGTTTCACTGAGGTAGCTTTATGAATCGTTGTCAGCTTTTCATCTACTAAATAGTATTGGTTTTACTTTAACATTGGACACATCGGAGTTAAGATGTTGCATCACATGAGGAATGTGATAAATGAGGACCAAACGCCGCAAAGTTCAGTGTTACGTAATCAAGACAAAGGAAAACAATTCGAGCAACCAACTTCTGGTTCAGCTTGATACAGGATTTGTTTATAAACTATTTGGCAACTTGATGTTCTTGAGTACATAAATAAATAAATAAATAAATAAATAAATAATGCTCTGCACAGATACAGTGTTCGCATATTGTAGAAATGTGGCAATTAGCACAAAATGTTATGTTAAAAGTTTTTTTTTTTCCACAGGCCTATAACCTCGGTTTTGTTTCTGTTTGTTTGCTTGTTTTAAATTTTGAAATATATTGAAAAATAAGATCGGCAGTCTGTTTATGCTCACGCTGCTATGAATTTAAAACAACAAGTAGACGTTTTTTATCCTGTCCTCCAGTTGCTGGGTGTTTTAGTATAGTGTCTCCCACCATCACCACTCCTCATCCTTTGATAGTGGTCAGAAATTTGACGTCATCTGTAGGTAAGACTATGGATGTCACAACGATCCACATGACGTGTTTCAGCTTCTTGTCTATCTGCACAGCTCTTTGTTGACTCTGAAAGGGAAGCGGCAGTGAACAAACAAAATAAAAGCGATGTGACACGATGTCGTACAATCTTATCCTTGTATAGATAACCATGACAACATCTGTCCTTACATCACAACAACTGGCCTTTGAACATCCAACCTCCTTGTCACAGCAGAAAATATTAAAGTGTCATGAAAAATGGCTGGTCAAATGAAGAGTCCTCAAATTTCCGCTCGAATAACACCTCAAGAATCTTCCTCTAATTCTTCATTCTTTGTTCTTTTATCACTTTCCCATTTTCGGGTTGTCCCATATTGAAGTGTGTTTGTATTTCGAATTCTCGCGCAATCAAAAACGTATTTATAACTTATCTGAACAAAAACAAAACAACAACAAAATATATTGCCTTTACATATATAATGTATCAGCAGCATTCTTATTTCAAGTAAGTCTTAGCTTTGGGGTGAAATTTCTTAGTTATTTCGCATTTCTGCTAGTTACGATATCAGAAACGAGTGTACAAAATAATATGATTTTTTTTTCCAGCATTGAAAATCTGGCATTCGCAGCTTTAATGGCAAGTTATATGAAAATAAAAAACGACAATCACTCTTTTCGTATTCTTAGTTAAAGCACAGAGCCGATGGAAACAAGAGGAACGCCTGAATAGGAGACTCACTGATGTCGTTGGTCGCACGGTTGCGATTTTTTCCTGTGCAGAGGCAAGCATCCTCAATCATGCGTGCGATTTGATTTGGACAGGTAAATTCGAAGGAAACTTGCCAGCACCACGTAACTCTGAAGTTATTTCCCTTTGAACAGAAAGGAAAACTAATAGTGTAGTTCATTTTTGACAGGAGTTACGAATATTTTCCTTCCGCCTGTCTGCACAACTGGGACAATGGCGAGATGCCAAAACATTTTTTAAAATGAACGAAAGAAAATGTGATTTTTTTACCCTCTTTATATTGCATGTCTTATACTTCTTGTGCTTGGCAAAGGAAAGTAATTTGGCTGGCGGTTAAAATGGCTCTTTTAAATGGAGCTGAAACTCAGACGGAATGGACATGGATGCACTGTATCTATACATATATACTTCAATTTCTTCATTTAGACTTTCTAATGCTAAATGTTTATCAACCTGTGCTTAAGAAAGAAAATTATTTTATTCTGTCGCTATTTCAGTTTCAAAGCAAAAAAAAAAAAGACATTGAAAGCAGTATTTCAAAAACGTACACCTCCCCCCCCCCCATCTCCATCTCCCTGCCAGGTAACTCCTCTGTTGTGACAGAAGTGTCAACTCTTTCACTTTGAAAGTTTTAGTTGAAGATCGGTCTACATGTTTGTCATATTAAAAGAAATGGAACTATCATGTTTCTGCATGTTTTGTGCGTGTGTATATATATA
>JBCEWB010044389.1:0-14477 GCA_039654565.1 Peronia peronii | reverse complement strand
TACAGAATAATTCTGTCCCCTCCAAAATACTTTCTAAAAAGTATAAACTTCCACCACACAAGTTTGCTATCGTCGACAAGTGCACCGGAGCGTGACTGACCTTTTGACCTCGGTCGACTCGGCAGGAAACTAAAGGAACAGCGGTGAACAGCCATGACCCGTACTGTACAAGCAGAAAATACTGGGCTCTCATCGCTCAGTCATCTGTAAATAATCTGGTCGCGGCCTCTATCAGCGGACTCTGCATGTAGACGGGAAACGCCATTCCCTGGTTGGCGCATAGGATCAAAGGGGTGAGGAGCTAGGATGTACCATTATGTCCTTTAGCACAAATGGGAGGCCGCTTTTTGAACGTATCTTGAACTGTTGTTAGCAGTGAAATGGTTAAAGGAGGACGCCAATATGAAATGATTTTCAGAACGTACAGAACAGAAGAAGACTTGCACGCCATGCATTTTTGAACAATGGGAATTGAGGCATGACGTAAGATTTTTAACATAGAAAGTTTATTTTTACTCTCTTGAAACAGTATTTTACCCAGTAATATTTACTCCAGTGTCCAGTTTAGATATCTAATTATATTATGAATAGTGAAAATGATTTCTTAAGAAATAATAATTATTTTTAAAAAACTCAGAGAGAAGATAAGATCAGGTTCGGATGACCAAAATGACATATAGAGCTACATTTTGATGAATTGATACATGAATGTATTAAAAATGGGCTTCTAGTCAAAATGTATAGCCATACAAATTTAATGATCAAAGAGACGATCTTAGTGACCAGAGATGAGTACACTCATTTCTGATTTAGTACCCCAGGACAGAAGATAAGAATTCTCGTTTCCTCTGCATCATATTAGTATGTCATTCAAATTTTTTTCTAATCTAATCCAGATTTTCCATTTCTTTTCCAAACAGAATTTGGTACTTTGGATTTCAGTTTGTAGTTTGAACTAGATAATTGGTGGGAGAAAAAATGTCAAAATAGCTCTTTTTTTTTTTTAACTGGTTGACGTGATGACTAAGATGTACTACAATTCAGACAGTGAGGACAGTTAAAAGGAGCTCGTTAAGTCTTTAAGACTGAAGTTTTTTTCCTCTATTTGCCAGATTTTTTTTTCTGGATGAAAGAGAATTATGTATGACATTCTAAAGTCCGTGTTCTGATAATACTATCATTCAAAATATATTGACTTAAGTGTTAGACATCAATTTGAAGGAAATTGGATGCGCAAGTGAAGAAACCAATTCCAAAACAGCAAGAAGCAGCAACAGAAAAAAGCATATATAAAATTCTCAACTCACCCCATGTGAATGTTGAACTATCTATAATCTAGATCTAGTTTGATAAGTCTGCTATGTGGATCACTGTCACTACTCAGCCTGCTTTCATCACTAGATCTAGATCTGTCTGAGAGTCTGTTACTACTGCTTTTCTCCTCTTCAGTTTCTTGAAACAATTGAGATGCTTCAGAATGCATTAGCCTCGAGATTACCTCCACTAGGAGGTTGAAAGACGTGTTACAGAACGTAAGAATGCGTTAGTAAAAGTTGTTTTGGTTTCTCAACCATCATGGATTCGAGCTCTCACAAAATATTATAAACAAATCCAGAACACAATGCAAAAATAGCTGAAATGTCTAGCAATGCAGCATTGAACTCCTGCTATTATCACTGCTTTACAGTATGAAAAAGTTGGATTGGAAATGATATTAAGAAAAATGCGAAATTCCGGATCAGAGACATTAGATCCATTGTAAATATATCACCGGACTCTTCCACCGCCAACTGGGTATTGTGGCTGAAATTATCGGACGGTCTCATGGTCCGACGGGTCTTAACTTTAGAACTGTGACCTAGCCTAAGGACTACAACGCCCTGCAGCGCGCCTTGCCGAGCTTGTCAATCTGGATCTTGGCACTAGTACTTAGCCTCATGATGTTTGTTCTGACTTCAGAGACTCCGCCTTGGCTTTGGAGTGACACAATGCAGGCCCAGATTGACCACCTTGTTGACCAGTGTCTTTCTCTAATCCCTCCCCTAACTCCACCCTTTCTTCACATAATAATATTTGCAGTGAGCTAATGGTAGGAGAAGGAATTGTATTTTTTACAAAGACATGTCAGTTTCATATGGGTGCCAATTTTATCACCCCTTGACCACAGAACATTCCACAGATTTGCTCATAACCTGATGTTTTGGATGAAACCGCTTCCCATAGGGCTAGGGTGTATAATTACATTTATGTATAGAATCTCAGTGTAGACTGCAAGCTATCATCCCTGTGACCACGTGAACTTAGACTATTCTTATTAGATCAGACCAGCTGACGTTGACAGGGCAACAGTGACCACAAAGAAATATATAAGTGATCTAATGGCACAGAGTGAAAGCACAAGAGAGCTATCTGATATATAAAGTAATAGAAACATGGGCTACTTTAGCTTTCATTCATAGCAATTATGGCTCACTTGTACTCTCAACAGCTTGATCGCAGGTCAATGCAAAACTTGTTGAGTGGGTCAAGTGGTCAGGGGGGTCTGCGCAATTATTCAATATGGTATAAACAAAGAGACTACATGTATTTGATACACTCTCGCATCATATTATAGTTTCTTTTGATTGTAGTTTCGTAGCACTTGAGAGGACTTGAGTGGGCCATGTAGTCTTTGATTTCTGTTTTTCTTTTCTGTTCAAGAGGATTTCATCTTTGGGCATGGAATTTCTCACTGTTCTATAAGGTAAAGTTTCCTTTACCTTGTGAAGGAGTGTCTATTGAGCTGCGCATGCTTATTATGGCGATAATTTGACAAAACTGAGGCCGATAAACCCCAAGTTTAAGTGACATGATGAGAAATATCACAGCGCAACAAGGAGCTCCCACGAATAAACACAGGCGTCGCATGCAGGGATTTGCTTTACCTGTCGTATAAATACGTGGTTTTCAAAAGAATTAATTCTGAAGGGTTGAAGAATTAATTCTGATATTTGACCCAGACTACAACAATTTTGACCTCGAAAGTACACATCTTCATTATCCTCATGAGAATGGACTTTATGATCATTCTTTCACTTTCAGTCTTTTTCCCTTTTCATTCATAAGACATTATCAAAGCACACAAAGTGACTTGTACTCATGAACTATACAGAAAACTCTAATGTAATATAATTTATGTGCTTTGTACATGTGTCACATTCAAAGCAGCTATTCAGTATCAGCTCATGTGCATGTTATTTGCTCAGAAAATAAGCAGTCATCATGGTCCTGGGGGTGAGGATGATCAATGAGGGCCTGGTCACTAAGGTGTTAGAAATGCCAAAGTTTACCAATAAATTGTAAATGAAACCTACAGACCGCACAATGTTATGTTGCATTATAGTATGCCTTTCAGTCACCTGCGTGCAGCTGTCTTGGCAGATATAGCACAACTAAACATGGAAAGCTGCAGAGCATGCCTTAAGAAATAGGATGTTGTCAATTGGACAGAAAAGTCTGGCCAGGCCAATTTGTACTTACGTCCCCTTAGCCATACGTATATATGGGAGCAATCATGGTGTGGTCTGATGCCAGATTGTCCGCAGTGGGAAAAAACCATGCTAAACTTGCAGTACAATTGAGAGGGGGATGGAGCTGGAGGGAACAAAAAGATGAGGATGGGGAGGTGGAGAATGCACATCTTGACTGTATAATCAGGCAAAACATGGACAAGATCTGAGGATTGATCTCTCTTTGTTTGCCAACACATGGATCAGCATTTGTGACTGGTTCTGTATATGAGGAGTGGTGCTCTCGTTAGTATTTAAATACATGTAGATTTTAATTAGTACAGTGGTCTCCACCTAAAACCCTCTGCTAAGAGCTCGGTCCACCTAAGATCCCACTTCTGCTGCAAAAGGGAATTTTTCCTCTATAATTTACCCCTCTAAGAACCCGCTTCCAAATAAAACATCCGCCCCAAGAGCCTGGTGTCGGACCAAGACATGCGAGTATTTATGGTGTAATTTCACATCAGATTGTCCACTTCAGAGTAATGCACAGTGCTAGATGTGCAGTAAAATAGGGACGGGTGGAGAGTACAGGTAGACAGAGGAGTGGTAGTGATGATTCTTGTATGACTGCATAATCAGGCCATATTGTGGAGTTACCCGTAACCATTTCTTTGTTTGACAACATGTAGGACAGCATCTATGATTGGCTCTGTGGATAAGGAGGAGTAAGTTTAGCCTCCTGGCTGGTCAGTTGTTTTGCTACTTCGGTCGATCTGTATACACATGAGTCACGCATGTGATTATCGGTGGGGTAGCATACCTGTGTCATGTTTTCAACAATGATACCGTTACTTACTCGACATTTAAACGCTGGGCAGTATTGATGTAATTATATGCTAGAACAGATCAGGAATTGCTATATCTAATTATAACCTACACACAGGGAAGAAGGCTGTACTTATTCGCATAGATAAATCTTTTTTGATGTAATTATATGCTAGAACAGATCAGGAATTGCTATATCTAATTATAACCTACACACAGGGAAGAAGGCTGTACTTATTCGCATAGATAAATCTTTAACTAATGGTAACAATCAACTAATCATAGTGAAGACAATCTGTGGTCAGATGGGTTGCGTAACTTTTCAATCCACCTAAGAACCTGTCCGCCTAAGAGCCCGCTTTTTTTATCTCCTGACGAGGGGGTTATCATATACAAATTAGAAGACTTTTTTTTGATGGGTAAGGCATAGATCTTGGTTCTTTTACTAACAGCTTTTTGCATATATTTATGAAGCAATACATGTCTCTACATCTAGCTTTTTCATCAGTGGTTAGAGATATAGAAATGCATTTTGTCCACACTGTATACGCACACACATTTTTATAACACATTGATTTGAGATACAGAGAAAAAGAGATGTCTAATGGAAGCTTTCAGTCATTAGTTTTAAGTTCATCATAAAAAAAAATTACAAAATTACCAATAAATAACAGCAGTGTGTGTCATGGCCTCTGTCTTTGCTTTCTTTTCTCTGTCCTGTTTTTGGACCATGGCAAAATGTATGTATCCTTTTTTCTCTTTTTTTTTTTTTTGTTCCCCAACATATTATATGTGGGATAGTCAGTTTATAGTTGCAGGTAAAGATTGTGGAAGGTTTTCTCTTTTATGAGGTGAGAGTTACCTTGCGGCTTGGGATGGGCAATCAAGAAATCTCCTCTTGAGAACTGAGATAGCCTGGTTAAGTTGAAGAACTAATTGAATCAGTTCCAAGACCACTGTTTCCATTGTTAATCTAGGTTTTGTGAAATAGAAATACTCAGCCGGATTGGATCTTAGATATGCTCTAAATACTTTTAAGGCCTAATGCTCAGTATATCTAGAATGAGATAGCCATTCGCAGAAGTTGAAAAACGAAATTCATACTGTAACCGCAACATAACTTTGTAAATTATGCCCAGTTTGATAGGCTAGTGCAAGGTGATCAGTGACACAGCAGTTTAAAATTTTAAATTCCAAGACTGAGGTCAGTGAGATGTCCATTTAAATGATCCAGCTGAGATCCAGTTACTCAGGTATATAGACTGACCTAGTATTTCATTTGTTAAGAAAAAAAAATAGGTCTGTATGTCTTCAGAAATCTAGAAGATTTTTTTATTTCATGCTTCTAGAAATTTAGGTGCAAAAAAAACCCCAAAACATCAAAGTTACCCTGTGAACCTATTTAGATACTCTATGTATGCATTTATATAATGAAGAATTATTATGTGTGTGTGGAGTTGTAATTAAAGTCATTGAAACCCGCGAGAGTTTTAAGTAGAAAGTTATAAGCATATTAATATTATTCATTCATATTCAAATATGATTGGATAGTTTTCTGTTGTTATCCTTGGATTTAGAACTGCTGAAATTTGTTATAATAGACAGATAGTAATAGATAAAATTGTCGATTTCTAACAGTTTTCGGAATGACACCCAGGAAGGATGCATCCTCCCCTAAGCCAATCTCCACCCATAAAAATAGTTGGATCATTTAATTAGATCTAGTCTTGATAGTCATTAAGATATGACTAGAAAAAAATTTTGGCTACTTATGCTTCTATTTTGTGTCTCATGGGGCTGATATATTGCTTCCAGCGAGACAGATTTTTATTTTTTTTTTCAGTGTTTTCTTATGAGAATTCTCATTTTAATGCAAATGTCATGTTTTTTAGATAGCAGGACCACACTCACGTCAGTGGACTTGGCAACTGGAAATTCTCTGCTGTTGTCCCATTGCATTCTCAACAAAGGCACAGACGAAGAATTAGTGAGTAATTTAATATTTAATAATCAAAATATAACCTGAGTATTAATATATCGTTGGTGTCGCAAACATTCCGTGTAATTCCGAAATTTGAGAATTTCGTTGTTTTTTTTTCCATCCCTCCAAGGTGAGCTAAAAATACATACGTGACACCATCTTGAGTCAAACTGACCAACAGGAATGCAGGAAAAATCTGCAAAGATCCCACAAAAAACTCTTGTTTATAATAATTTGATGCCAGTTTTTACACATGCATCTACAACAGAAGGTCAGCCGGCCTAATGCATATGTGTAGAAACTGCAGTCAGCTGTGTCTACATGGGAAACCGGGTCAAACGACATTTTTTCTTTTTTTTTTTATGCAAAGATCTAGATTTAGAGTGATCTAAAATAAGTTATAATTATTATATTGATTATTTATTTATCTAAATATGATAACCAAAACAAAACATCACAAACAATGATCAAAAACATGATAAAGCTATCACAGCGTGGACAAGCAAGCAGAGGATAAACAGATGTTTATTATAACTGTAGTTTGTGCGGTATGATGTCATATCATGCATGCGCAATAGCCCGGCTGACCTTCTGTCTGTAGGCGCAAGTAGTTTTTACTTTCTGGTGAAAAAAAGTACTCAGACTGGCTTGAGAGGGTTGCTTGCTACACCGACGATACTATATGAGCATGTTACAACAAAATCAGATGCTCGTCAAACTTAGGCGACTGGAGAAATCATGTTTTTCAACAGTGAACAACGCATTTTTTTGTTTTCTTCACAGAACCCTTCAGTATCAATCTTAAAATGTATGTCAGAGTTAAATTTGCTGAAATAGATTGAGCAAAGTAAAAAATTGTAATTTAGTGGCATCATGTAATGAAGATGAAGAAGGATTAACGAAAGTCACTACCATCATTTTTTATTGCCAATATCTCAACTTCTATTTAAGGTAGAACAAACATTTTTTCACTCACAGAAAGGGAAATGAATTATCTTCACAGTGATACCAATAACTCCACTTGCTCAAAATTTGACGAGAGCCTGATTTCGTGTCTCATCTCATATATATATTTTTTGGTCATGAGCTTCCAGAGCCCAAATGACCCTCAACTTCTATCAGAAAGTCAAAACTTTCTTTCCACTTCTGAATACTGTAAAAAGAAGGTTGCCATGATGATTGTCTGTTGGCCAAAGGTATCAGAAAATTGCACTGTTGATGATGATATAAATTATAGGATGATGATTGTCTGTTGGCCAAAAGTATCAGAAAATTGCACTGTTGATGATATTATAAATTACAGGATTTTAACCTTATTATACTAAAAGTAGAAATGAAAAAAAATGATCAAGTTAAAGGATGCTGCATGCAAAAAACTTAAGGCATTGTCTAATCCAATATCTCTTTTTGTTATGTTACATATTTCAGCTATAGTGACATGAGCATTTCAAATATGTTATGTCTCATTTCAGGATTGACCCAGATTATATTTTGACAAATACCACAAACTATTTTTGTAAAAATACACCATATATATGAGTCCTTTTTACAGTGATTTGTTACTCATGAAAATAGTTAAGAAAGAAAAAATCTCCCCGGATTGGGTACATATGAGTATTTCACATGGCATTATATCTGTATGTGATTACAGAGATGTTGGGGCTATCAAGATTCAGCATGGAAGACTGTAGTCTTTTGGATTTTAGTGGTGCTTACACTTGGTGCCCTCCTGCTCATAGTCCATTGGAAGCCAGAGCTTGCCTGCTATCTGAAATGCAGTCGGTGTGCACTCTACAAAGCCCAGTATGCTTTGCTGAAGGTAAGAGTTCTGAATGCTAAAATGACGTTTTCTTTCAGTATTATTACACATTGGTTTTTTTACCTGGATTGAACAAAATTTAAAATATTAGGATCTGTTTTTGTGGCAGATAAAGTTTGAAAACTTTCTGCTGGGGAACATTTATAGACACATTTTGTTAGCTGTTTTACTTGCTTTCATAGAAAAGTGGTAGTCAGAAAACTTATGACCTAAAACTAGAAGGTGTAATTGTATTTCAAGAGTGCTGTTTTTATCTTTTTGTTCCAGGAACGCTATGGATCCTTGAGTGTGGTTAAAATCTGCATAATGACAGGGCCGGTGGATGGGTAAGTTGTGTGTTCTTTTTCATTGAATTCATAAGTCAAGAGCTGGGTGGTGAAGATAGTTGGGAACTCATATAAAAACAGCAGATGGCATAGAAGTACTGACTGACCAAAGACTACATTACTTTTTGTAGCTCTAAAGTCATGTTTATGCGAGATGTGAAATGATTGCAATCCTAAGTATGCCCAACTGTTAGATTTCATATGACATGGTGTGCGGTCTCTGACATGCATGCACTTTAAAAGTCAAAAAAAAAAATGTTTTTTTGCAGGCATATCATAACGAGCAAAGGAAAAGACCTGAAATCTGATTCAATAACCTTGTTGTATCATGGCTGTTCTGAATATTAAGAAACTTGGCAGTCATACCATAAGGCTCAGATAAACAAGATTCTGTGACAAATTATCAAGAGATTAGTGTGAATGAAAACAGCTAGAACTCTGTTTTAATCATAGTACAAAGAATGGGGAAAGAGAGAGGGTAAAGAAGTTTATTGGCAATGCATTGGAGAGGAATCCTAAAATGCATAATATGAAATATAACTAATTTGTGCTTAAAATTGGATAATGTGTTTGCGAATCTTTTGGATTGAGCGAGGAGTGGGGGTGAGGTGGGGCTGGAGAAGAGATAAAAATCATGAATGAATGTGGTGGAGAAATGCACTGGAGTTCCATGTGGTGTATCACTGAACATTGATAGAATGAGGTCAGTATTGTATCTGAATCACACCACATTTACACTTTTACAATATTCAGTAAATATTCCCTCTCCTTATCCCTTCCATCTTTGATTTTTCTTGTTGTGGCAAATATACTGTGAACATATGTTGCTCCTTCTGTGAGAGCTTTGTAAACTCAGTGTTTGAGACATCTGTTTCTCATTGTGATTGTGATTGATTTTGATCCATGAATAAAAGAGGAGAATGATGATAGCAAATGAGATATGTTGTTCGTCTCTGTAGAAAACAAGGTTAATGATCATTGTTATTGAACAAAACTTGCCAAAAGGGTGGTTAGTCTCTTTGACACTTATTTTTTCATTTATTTGAATAATTTATATTTATTCTTTCCTTTTTACTATCATGACCACAGGGCTGACAAAAGTTAAATGTTTGAAAAAATTGATTGGGATGAGGGATTAATTGAGTTCCTAGCATTTTGCACTGCAGATCTGTAGTTCAGTACTTTGACTGCAAAGGGATTTCAGATATTCAGGCACATTTTTGTGAGAATAAGTTGTTCCCTCTCCCTCTGTTTTTTCAGACCTGTAAATTACAGTGCAGAAAATGACAATAGGTAGTTTTGTCTGGGTTGTTATTCTGTGCTGTCACCTTTTGTAATCCTTTGTCACTTCAAATGTTATCTAGTCAGCCACTGGTGTATGAGGCTTTATAGTTATTTATTAATTACAATTATTATCTCTTTTTTTTTTTTTCGTGACTTGATTGTGAGCATGATTTTGAAGTTCAGTTTGTCATTAATACAATTTTGAAATGAATTTACTTTTCTGTCTGTATGTAAAGTTCATTTGTCTTTTTCAACATTATTTGACCTTCTTGAAAAAGAAGTCATGTAGTTAAAACCTAACTCAGAAAGATGCTTCAAATTCTTGCCTTGTAGACCATGAGGGAAAAGTTTGGTTTTTAAGATTTTGTTATGTAGGTCAGACCCATGAAACCTTATTTTTAGATGAGACGTTGTGATGTATGGTTGAATGGTGTAAAGTTTGTTAATTTGTCAACATAGGTTGTTCGCACATGTCAAGTGATGAACAATATTTAAGCATGAGAGATAATTTTATCTGTTGAATGCTCTCCTGTTCTGTAGGAAGAACAAATACACTGAAACTGATGAATTTTTATATCTTTAAAGAAGAATTTTTATGTTAGAAATGCTATTTTTCAGTTTCATCAACCCTGTAAAGCATTGTTAAAATTTTCCTGTTCGTCAGTTTCAAGGGACCATTTGTTACTGTCATTGAAAAGTAAGAAATGGAAATAAGAAAACATTCTGTCTCCGAAACAACAGATGCACTTTTTGTACACTACCATCTCACTGCGGTCCCGGTAAAAATGGCATATATCGATACTGTGATTATTGCCTGGGCGGTATGCACAGCCGAGGGTCCCAGCAGGTTAGGGCCAGGGATTGGTCTCGTTCATTTTACAGTAATCGATATGTATATCGCCGAGGCAATAATCGCAGTATCGATGTAGGCCATTTGTAACGGGACTGCAGTGAGAAGGAAGTGCCACTTTTTGGGGGGAAATACTATTAAATAATTTTTGTGATTTATTCTGAATATTAGAGAAGGTTGGAAAAGCTCCCAAGATCTAATATGAAAGCGTAAAAGTGAATGCATAGAAATAATGTACACTGCAATTAGAAAACGGAAGAAAACAAGCTGAATTGTCTAATTTTGTTTCACTTGCTTGCAAATGGCTGGGGTGGAAATGGCAGGAGAGTATTGAGGATCATTATCACATAGCAGAGATTATGGGGATTTCCTGTAACAAATTAAAATCACGAAAAGCATCCTTCCTTCCTTTCTTTTTTTTTTTTTTTTTTTGAATGATTTATTTCTTATTCATATTGGAGGCTGCATGAGTGAATGAATGGGATTCTTTTATGCTGTAATATTCAGCTTACCTAGGCAGCTAATAGCTCATTATCACTTATAACCTTGTACTTCGCTTTTCTTTATATAATATAGTGGATTAACATCTTTTTGAGGGCAGTCACTTCTGAAGTTGATCATTTCTTGATTTTCACTTTTGAGCATGCAGTATGCAGATGTTTATTTTCAGGAGATGGTGAAGAATAAGGATTTATTATTATTTTTGTTAACTGTATTCTTGCAGTATTCACCCCATTGTAACATTAATGGCCCATAGATTTGTAAGTCTTTAAGGAGCTGGTGCATAGAAAGCATACATGTATTTGAATTTTGATGCCTGAAAAATGTTCATGGAATGTAAAGGTAATCAGAAAAGTCATAGATTGTTTGTCATTAACTGAAGTAGAAAGAAAATGATTTGAGATTGTTATGTTATGGAGAGCTTTATTAAATCCATTCTTTGACTGATATACAGCAGCTTCTTTTTTTTTTCATCACACTTGATATCAGCCCACTAATTCTCTGTTCAAAATTATTCATTTTCTCTTGCAAATATGTTGAATATTCAAGTGGAATTAAGATTACTATTCATGCCCGTCTGCCTGATGTTCAGTGTGCATTGTAATATACTTTGATCTTCACTGGAGTGAAACTATACAGGAAAAAATGCATGTAGAGAATTTGGCAAAGAAAATCAGCAGCACAAAATTGTGCAACATGTTTTTGTCTGTCATATACAAAAAAGATAAGATATCTCATCATACACGGAAAACAACTCAAACTGGAGTAAACGTATATGTGAGGCTGCTGTTAAATTCTAAAATCTGAATGAAATAAAAAATGGTAGCAACAGACAGATAAATATATGATAACATTTTTCATTTAATGACAAACTGACCTCGGATTAACTATTTGAAAATATTGTGTAATTTCAAGTTAACACAAGTGTTGGCATCAACTAGTTTTCTGCTTTACTTTGATATAAACCAGAGTGTGAACCCTTACTTTTACAGCTGAGAAATAACTGCATTTAAGTGAAAACACAGTCTATTTAAATTGCATTATCATTATCTCTGTTGTCTTCCACTGATCATGACTACATTGCCAGCATTGACCTGATGCTCAATTTGTCTTGCTCGGTTATAAATGACTTCATGGAATAAAATAGGTTGGTAGGTGGAGCAAAAAATGGAGAAGTGAGAGGATTTAGTGAAAGTTACTGGCCTTCCTCAGAAGAACTGGAGATCCTTATTACAAAGTAGAAATTCTACTACAGTGACAACGAACACATCTGCACTCGTGCTTTCATGATTATCATTGATATGACTATGGAGGTTATCAGTTTGCAAAATGGGATCAGTAGGGCCAATAGCCAGTCACCTGTATCTCTGCATAGTGCCTATCATCTTGTGCACTGAGTGATAACATTCTTTTGTGACTGACCTTTGTGTCACTATCTGGTCATAACTGGATGTTATGCTCGTAGTTTAAACTCTCTCAGATAATAGTTCTCCATTTTCTTATTTAATCATTCTTGCAGTTTATATTTTCTTTTGATCTTTTCAATAATGAGTGCATTTAAATCCTTTGAAGATATTCTAATGCTAGTAGAATGGGAACAGAGACCTTATATTACAGATATTTTTGATGATGTCAGCAATCTAGTCCAATCATTGACTGAAGAGTCGTCCCGATCATATAAAATTTTGCCTGGAAATGGTATGAGCGAGCAGTGTTGACTGATTTGAAAACTACTGAAATTTGAAAGTTGCTGCTAGAAAAGTAATTCTCTGAAGCAAGATCCTATAGTTTAAAGACCAGTGCACACTGACTCCCTGTTGTAGACAGACTGAAACTTGTGAAAAAATAATTCCTGGCCTTGCAACCTTTTTTTTAATGTTAAAATCTTCATGTTTTGGTGTTTTTCTTTTCTTTTTTTTTTTTTTTAAATTTGTACTACAGATCTTATAGAGCAGAAAAAATAAAAGAAATAGACAACTGGGATTTTCACAAGCGAGAGAAAAGAATGAGACAAAAATAACATACACAAACATACATCTTAGGTATTGCTCTGTGTGCAAAATCTGTTAGGTTCTTCCTTCAGTTCTCAGGAATTTTGCAGTTTTATTTGCTAAGAAGTTTCATGTGTGCCATAAGAAGAGGAAGTTTGTTGTATATTGCATCAGATATTATTATTATAGCAGATTAAGAAAAAGAAACCATTTATTGAACTAGAATTCTAGGGAACAGGAGAGCCTTAGTACCTTGTAAAATTATGCTAAAATCACTACTTCTAAATATGAATGCGAGATGTTGTTGAATCAGGCACACCATCCTGCTTTGTGATCCTTCCATACAAATTGATGAAATGGTCAACTGTGTCTGCCATCCTCAATACTTGTTCTCTCTTTGCATGAAGTTTTGCCTTGTTTTTGTCCATAATGAAATGGTACACTCAACTATTCACAGACAGATTTTTAAACAGTTCTACTTGACATATAATATAATGCTAGCTATGAGAGGAACGATGCCTCTGGTACCTCCTTTGCCCAGACTATGTAATGGTCTGTTGCTAGATGACTCATGACCCACAGATCTGCAGGCACATTAGTTCATTCATAGGCTTACAATTGCAAAAATGGATATGCGTAAATGTTGACACATATATAGTGTACATAGAGGTAAAGAGGGATGGATAGGCAAAGATACATGCATATATTATATGGACTGATAATCCTAATTGCTTTCAGTCATTCCATCTAACAGTTAAAACATTCAGATATGGTTCAGAATGATAAAATTAAGTGTTTTTGTTGTGGGGGAGTTGTCTAGTTTATCTAGTTGTCCTTTATTCAGTTTTAGCTGCTTTAGCATTAGTAGTTAATGTAACAGATTTTACATTTCTCTCTCTACTCCATATCTAAAATAATGACTTTTTTATTGTGATTATTAAGTCTTGTGACCCATATGACGACCATGTTCTGCATTTTTTCCTTTACCGTAAAAGTGCCAGGATACTGCTGCGACAAACAGCATTCACAGACCTGCCTACCATCCCGCCTTACACGGGATCATCCCGCATTTCGACTCAGTATCCCGCTATCCCGCGCTGTGAATAAAAATTCCCGCATTCGGACGAATTCGGATATTTTATATTAGTTTTTCCGCATTTCATGCTTTGGCATCATTCTGAGTGCGGCAGGAGAAAAGTTTTCACTCACAGTCCAGCAAGAAAACTGCGTTCTCCCGTTTGTTGCTATGGGCAGAGTGGTCCTGCCAGTCGCCGTTGCCAAGGCCTGTGTCTGTAGGCCAGCAGTACATGATGTAGCCCACTCCCCGCAACAGGGACGCAGTGGCTCTGTGGTATGGCGTCTGCTCACGGAGAAAACGGGCCGGGATCGACTCGCGGGTTCTGCATCGG
>JBCEWB010044378.1:0-14477 GCA_039654565.1 Peronia peronii | reverse complement strand
CCCTCCCCCCCCAACTCCACGTGCCTACCAGAGATTGTCATTGTGTCCCCTGAAAACAGATAATGTCAACCTTACTTAAAGTCAACACTTTTTCTCAGTCCTGAAAGGTTGACTTTAAGCAGATTCCACTGTATAGAGGACCTTTTGCCTTTCATGTTTGAATTTCTTCGAAACATTTAATACTATATCCAACTGTCACCTCTTAAATTATGTCACATGTAAATCAAGCCAGTAGACCTATAGTATTTTCAGCTATCCATAAAGACATCATAGTATGTATAGATCACTTGCGGAAATGGAAGATTGGTTGCAAGACATCAGCAAACATTTGTACATGTGACATCAACAAAATTTGTCATATTATAATAACTTGCTTTAAATTCAATCAAAGGTGACGAAAGGAAAAAAATGCAGTAGATTACTGACAAGTGACATTAATTTCCTCTTGGCATAACAGTGCAGTGATACACATAATACTTCTTTTTTTTAGCCTCTCTCTCTTCTTCTTCTTCCTCTTTTTCTCCCTCTCTTCCTTTTTCTTTTTTATTCATTCTCGCTCTCTCTCTCTGTATGAGTGTGGGACATGTAAATGTCAGTCCCGGTTTTAGGAAGATAGATACAAACCAACACCAGCCACACACACATAATATACTGGTAACATACCTCAGGATGACAAATAATCTCTCCAGAGGTGATGTATGGCTTTCCTGTAGTTCGTGTTTTAACAACGAGTTTCATCAGAGACAATGTTCAGTAGCTCCTCAAAAGTTCCCCTCGTCATCCTCGTGTATTTAAAGATTTTCTCCTCGTCGTCACACAGTTGAAGGTAGAGTCTTGATAAAACACCTCTCGACTCATGTTGCGCATTAATTGGGTGAACCCAGGCTCTTGGTTTTTGTTTTTTTTCCCTTCATGTGTGCTTCCTTAAGAATAACACCACTATTACTGTCTGCTCTTCTTCATCGGATGACACATTGGTGTTATGAACAACAGGGGCTGCTTACACAATCACAACAGAAAAAGAGATGATGTACACAACGAAGGCAATCAAATGAGATCAGGTACACAGTAACACACTACGCACCGGCCAGTTGAACATGCACAGTATTGGTACTGGGCTGTCCCACTAGCCCTGTCCCAGCCCTAGTACAGCGCTAGCTGTGATCTGTTTGCAATCTCAATATCAGGCTTTATAGCTTTAGTTGAGATAAAGACTTGAACCCAGTCTCTTTATAATCTTTGGCATGTAGAAAATCTTTCGCGGCATTGAAAACATAAATGAGTGATTTTTTTACTGTGGGAGATCAAATCAACACTATTGAGAGGCAGACACTGAGTCAAAATTCCCCAGGATGAAGATTTGATTCAAGATGATGGATTTTAATTGAATTTGTTTCAAAAATCTGTTAAAAATAATAGATGGTCATGAATTTAAGAGTGAACTTTATTGGTTGGTAAAGCTCAATTATATTGCTCAAATGTTGAAATTTGTGTACTTGTAAAGTGATGAGGAAGACTGGTATTTTGGCTACCCAGCCAGTGATCTGCAATGGACAGGGTAGGTTGACCTGGAAAACTAAACTTTGAGCTAACAATATAAAACATTCATAAATCACAAATTATCATAATCTGATGCTCGTCAAATGATTGTAGTTTTCATACCTGTTTAGCATTTATAATAAATTGTTTTATTTATCATTATACATGTGTATTTTGGTTTGTGTTTTATGCCACGGTATCGCTATCAGCAGTATAACTTACATAAGAGAAATAATCCTTTCCTATTGCTACTACAATACTATGAACTGGATAGAAACAAATTAATGAGTCTTATTGTATCATCTACAGGACAACAATGAATTTGAAGCAGAGTCAGAGATTGTGGGACATTTGCAAGACAAAGTCAACAAGTTTTGTTTATCGAAGATTGTTCAGCTCATTGAAAACTTTCAGCGGAAAGTGGTTGAGGAAAAGAAAAATGACAGTGAAAACAGTTTGACTTCTTCTTGCGCACATAATGATACTGGTGACAAGGAGATGTCTGTTGCCCAAGAACATCCTGCCAAAGATGAAAACGGAGAGAATACAGATTCTCTTCATAATTCTGAAAGTTGCATCAAGTATTTTGAAGGGTCAGAGAATATGGAGTTGACATTTGAGGATGGAGATATAAATCCTAGAACAGTAAAACAGGTTGTGAGCTCTTTTGAAGATTACAAAAATATAAGCAATCATTGCACTATACTTGATGCTTACATCTTGTTTGTCAAGGTATTACTGGATCAGAAATCACCATTACATCAGTTTGTGGAAAGCAGCGAGGACATTGCAAAATTGACTCATGACAAACTGGATTTCGGTGAAGCTGTTCAGGTTAGAATAGTTCTATTAGTTGAAACATAGCATTTTCTATGTTTAAAAAAAAAGAAAAACAACTGATGAAGTTGTGAAATAGGAGGCAACAGAACAAAAATAAATTAGTGTGCAGAACAATTTCTTCTGTTGATCTTTTGCAAGATTCTCTCATGAAAACATTCAGAATATCTAGCGTATGAGGGCAGATTTTCTATGTGGCATGAACAAAATCATTCCATGAAACATCAGTTGTGTGATATATAATATACAGTCATCACCAGCCTACCTTTTAGCTTTTTTCAAATGTGCCTGTATAGAAGAACAGTACATTATACTTGTAATTATAATCATTTGAGAACAGTGAGGTCCACTGTCAATGGTCCATACATTTTGACAGGATTACACAATAAAAGTATGTTAAGACCTAACCCTTGACACATTTCAAACTTTGTATCACAGATGCAGGTAATTGATATGCTGAGACAGATCTGCAAGTTGACAGAGACTGGCCCAGCTGGTCACATGAACAGTGGTCATCTAGGGAGTGGTGAAAATGGATCAGATATCAGCAATGAAAGCCCAAAAATGTCATTGCCACAGACCTTCAACCAAATGCATCTTCAGTCTCCTAAAACGCCATCTGCCAAAAATGCTGTGTGTTCTGAGCAGTCACCAATGTGTTTGATGAGTAGAACACCCAGGACCCCATTTTCGCAGTCACAGAAGAAGGAGTTACAATCAGTAAATTTTATGATTTTAATTAAAAAAAAAAAAGAAAATAGAAATGTGAAAATGTCTATTTCAAGTGCATTGTGTATTTTTTTGTTTTGTTTTATTATTGCATGATGAACAGAATGAAAATTTTCAGAAGTTTGTAGCCCATGAGAAACATTTTTCTGTCTATACATGTAGTTTTACTTTTATCAATGTACTTTGTGATAAACTTTTACACTTCAGTTTCTAATCAGTCCTTTAGTTTTTCTTTCTTTTAACAATTGTTTCAATGTGTGTAAATAACTTTCCTCCAGATGTTTGTGCATGACATATTTCGGTGTTATCTCCACCTGTTGGTGAATTCGAGAAGTCAGTTAGCATTAGCTCGGGTGTTCAACATTCCTGAGCGTGGGCTTGACCATGATGCCTTCACTCACCTTAAGCACGAAGCAGAAGAAAATGGGCTGTCAATGTATCAGGTGATTGGTCATTTCATTTAATTTATTACATACTTGTTTAAAATTATGAATGGGAATAGATTTGCAATAGAGATATTATCAATATGAAATCGCTCTTGTCAAAATTTTCTGCCCCAGAAATCACCAATTTTTTTTTTTTTTAACTCTGAATGAATTTTTAATGCAAATTGTTTTTTTTGTTCCACAAAACCTTCTTCTATGTCCATTCAAAAGTTTATTTCATGGATAAATTTGGTGAAATAAAAAAATTGAGTAAAAAGTCCTGAAAATATTAATGATATGACCTAAATGAGGGTTAGTAAGGATTAACAAAATTGATCACCCGTTTTCTCACTAAATACAGTTGCAACAGCAGTCACCCCATAGTCTTTAACTACCAACATCTTGAATTCAACTCAAGTTAGAGCAAAGATTTTTCCACTACAGAATGGGAAATTAATATGTTGTAAAATAATACCAATAATACAATAAACTATTGACCAGCACCTGGTTTCTTTATATTGTGTCTCATATTTCAAACATAAAGTTTTGTGCTAGATATATTTTGTTTTTAATTATGGTGGCTTGGTATCCTTGTCAGTCTTAAGATACCTTGTAGCAGATCTTTCCCTGATCACAAGAGATAGTTTCTCTCTATGCCCAATGAAAAATTTCTGAAGGGCAGTTTTTGCCAAAAGATAAGGGAAAGTTTTTTTTCGCAATAGTCATCTCCTGTTGTTATCAGGCAGTTTTGACTGTAGAAGAACTCAGCGGCACAAATAAATTGCATCAAACATGATATGATGGAGCCATTTTATTATATAAGAAACTAATAACTTGACATTTTTTGTCTGCAGGCATTGTCTTCTTTTATGTTGCGCATACAGCTTGGAGGTCGGGGCTATGCTCCATCTGCTAGCCACCCACTGATGGCACATGTTAAAGGCTTGGGTGCACTATTGGATCTTACTCAGAAATTGCAGACCATCATTGAAGAAGTGCCAGAGATCAAGTGAGATCAATTCTAGATTATTTTTTTTTAGCCTGTATTCTACTGCATTACGTGTCGGTGGAAGTAAGGACATTTCATAATTTCATAATGTTAATGAAGAATATCAACATTTTTGTTGCTGTATCAGAACCTGCATATACCCTGCTCTATTTTTTTTTTATTTTCCATCCTTTTAAATATGGAAATACATTTTCAATTTTAGGTTCATGCTGTGTCAGAATTTTAGTGTCAGACTGTGTTTGTGTGGGTGTATTTCAGTTCACGACTGTATTTCATGTTTAAAAAAGAAGTAAAGTGTGGTTTACAATAAATATTTCAAAATAAGTAACTGGTCGACAAAAATGCTAAAATGTTCATTTAACCCTCTAGTGTTCGTACTACTGGTCGTCCATTATGGTCCATGTCTACTATTTCCTGTGGCCCGAACTGACCTGGCTTGTTTACATTGTTTTGACTTATCTGGGGTCAGTTGGGATAGCTTTACCATAACGCTTATGAAATAGCAAAATATCAACCTAGGGACATGAAAATTTGCATGTGAGTTAAGAAATTAAAGTTTCATTGATTCAGTGTGTTTTTGTGTGGCTATTAGGTGTGTTTATGACATATTTCACCTCTGAAAGTAGGTCAAGGCTACTTTCATAATCACTTTATAAAAAGTTCCTGAAAACAAAAGTGTAAAGGCAGACAGAAAGGTATAAGGAGTGGAGACAAGTGCAATAGAATAATTATAATGAAAACACAACTTACCATTTCGTTTTTAATCAAATTCCAAGACAGAAATCACAATATATCAGATAGCTTCCATTGAACTCAGATGAATGTGAACACAAAGATTCAACAATAAGATGGAGATCTAGTTCTAACATTTTCATCTGAAGTTACTTTGCCATTTTAGCAGGATACTACCATCAGATCTAAATCAGACACAGAAAACAAATGAAGAATTCAGTTGATTCCCAAAATTAGACATGCAAGACAGTGCTTTGAAAGTCTACCACTGAGATTCTCTTTCTCATGCTTACCTTCGCTAATTTTATCTTAGCTTAATCGATTTAGGTCTCGTCTTGCAGATCTAATAGATCTATCTCATTCTCTTCATCAAATTCAACTTCAGTTTCAGATCCAGCAGTAAATTCTGTGTCATTATTATTAAAATCAGCTATTGCAAAGAGTAGAGGCAGGCCAATGAGAGATATCAGTTTTCAAAGGCAGTCAAAAGGAGATAATCAAGCGTGCTTTCAATCGCATTGCAATACAATGAATGCATTTAAAACTTCCGCAAAACCACACAGGTATATCCCATATAGTCTCAGGTCAGGTTTTTGATGGGTCTTTCAATCCTCAAAGAAAAGAGGATTATCTTGGCCTTTATTGGTAACCACGTCAGGCCGCTGCAAAGTTGATAGCATCTCCATGTGTTTCCAAACACTCACAACCCACATGCCCTGAAGGACACCTGTAAAAGTAAATGCCAAATATAAAAGTGTGGGCTCAAGGTTTTTATTGTTTTACTTTAATTATTTCCTTTTTGTCCGCTTTCCCCTAGATGAGAGCATGGAAGAAACAATAAGAAATAATAGATTAAGGGTTATGATGATGAACATCATGGAGGCCTTTCAGACATTCAAGAAAGAGCGACCAGAAGTCAAAATTGACAAAAGCAAATTTGCGGAATTGCGACCCCAGCCCATGCATTGCCAAT
This sequence comes from Peronia peronii, assembly GCA_039654565.1. Lineage (NCBI taxonomy): Eukaryota > Metazoa > Mollusca > Gastropoda > Systellommatophora > Onchidiidae > Peronia > Peronia peronii. The sequence goes on along the minus strand of JBCEWB010044378.1, from coordinate 8,233 downwards.
CTCTGAAAGAGATCAAAACGTTTACTGCTGCATATATCATGAGAACTATTGACTGCTTTTTGATGGCTTGATGACGTACAATGTTGAAATGCCAAAGCAAGATGACCTTCTGAAATTGTCTATATGACTTATGTCAGGAGAGAACAGCAAGATGTCCACTTGGAATCTGTGAAAGATGCCAATATGTCAATCATTCTGTTAGAAATATCATATCACTATTGCCAGATCAGCCAAGCTTCTTCTGTTTTCAGTGGAACAAGCAGTCCAAAAAGGAAAAGTTTGAAATACCAGCATGTGAGCTAGAGAAAGAGATGGCCAAACAAGTTCAGACAATGTGGATTCACACGTTCATTGCTAAAATCCAAGTCCATCAAATAAAACAGCTGAAGAGCTCTTTGAACTCTTCTAACACAGCCTCAGGAAACAACAAAATGAAATAATATTGACAGCCCGCTGGAATAAAGCTGTACAGTTGGAAGGAAGAGTTTATATTGGTGTCCCATCAGTTACCAATTTTGTGTCCCATCAGTTACTCAAAGAGACAGCCCTTGTGGGTGACAGAATTGTTTTTGGATGAAACTGCTTTACCCACAAGTTGAGATTTATTGCCTGAATGTACAAAAATATGTTTTTCTTTTTTCAGAAGAAAAATTTCAGAATTTTGTTCATTTTGCCAATCCATATAAAAACACAGGTACTTTTTCTGTCCCATCAGTTACCAACCCTGGGAGATACGATTACATAAGATCTTATTTATCTTTGGATTGAAATTCATGTTCTGTGTGTTAATTTGTCATTTTCCTATTGATTTTTGGGGTAAAAAGCGAAATAAAAATAAATTTGAGTAATTCTGTGCATCATTTTTTATCACAGAGTGTTGTTTGAGTGTCCCATCAGTTACTGTGGAATAGCCTTTAAATTAAAATTTATGAACATAGATTCTATGAAATAGAGGCCTGTAGCTATGCGGGGAGCGGTGGGAGGAGAAGTGACTTTTCTCCCCAACCCATATGGTCTCTAGATGACAAAGAAACTAAATATAGAACGGAAACACACTCTTTGTGATGTAAAGTTGATGATAAGTATAAGGGAGTATGGCCAGCCAGTTTCGGCCGGGTTGAACAAATGAAGGCCATTGGACCAGTGACTGGGTTTGACCGGGTTAGATCTACGGAGGAGCAACTGTGTCGGCCGGATTCAGCCGGTTTGAACATGATTAATTTCTCTTTTCAAATTTACAAAAATCAAATGATGAGTTTAATCATATTGTTCAGTTTCAGCATTTTTTTCATGTCAGGTCCTTGTTAAAACAAAAGTACCCTTGTCAGTATTGAAATATGTATGTAATACCAGTGAAGAGTAATTGATGTTGTTTTCATGTTTCAGCAGTGCCTGCCAACGCATGGTGAATGTGATCAAGAACAACCTCATCCAGAGTAAGAATGGGAAGTTCTCCCGCAGTCTGGTGGAACCAGTGACTGAAAATATTCACAACACTTTGTCCAGCATCATTCAGGACATGAATTCTGTGGTCGGAGGAAGTCCTGATAGGGTAGGTTTTGTTTTGATTATTTTTTTTTAATAGAAATAACAGATATGTGAAAAAAAAACCCAAAAAACTGAACAATTCTCAGCAGATATTTTAGCCCTTTTGTGATTTGATATCAGCTGAGAGTTTTGTATCCTGCCTCTTTTTTTTTTTTTTTTTTTTTTCCTTCTGTGTTATGGTCTTTGTAATTTGAAATTAAAGACCAAAAAAGAGGTGACATATAAATATTGTGATGCTGGGGATGCTCTTAATTCTATACATCATGTCTCAGTTGGTGATGATATTTGGTCTATCCCTTCATCCCACATGCACAAATAGGACCCAAAAAAAAGGGAGATAAGGTGAGTGAAGACTTATTCTTGATAACAATATAACATTCTACATAGTGACTTGTGCATGAAGTTATGTAAAATGGAAGAGCTGTTCTTTCTTGTGGTTTGCTTCCAGTGGAGGAGCTCTTCCACTTTACATAAGGTCTTGTTGTGGAAAGAAAATTGCATGTGGAAACTTTTGCAGCTGCAACTGACGGTGGGATTTTGATTCATAATACCATGATGAAATTGGCACTTCTTGATGCTCTTATGAATGACCTCTCTGGCAGATTAATCTATCTATGGTTCTGAGCACATTTCTGAAAAAAAAAAAAGAGAAGAAAATAAAATAGAAAAACTGGTGGTATGTTTAAATCCCTTAAAGAGAAGTCCTAATTTAAGTTATTGCCGACACAGAGCAACTGATAATCTCACAGCACATGATGCTATGAGAAAATTTGTGAGTTTTTTGTGTTTTAATGACACATCATATCGTGACATTTTTTCCTTGATATTTTCCCTTTTCTGACTCACAAAGTGGTTCAGTTTTATTTCATTTCTTGTGCCAAGTTAGTTCCAAATGTGTAAACATTTTTTTCTCCTGTGAGAAGAAAAAGAAAAATATTAATTAAAAATAGGGTCATGATGGAATGGGTAATCGAGGAACAAAAAGAACTTGCAACCTTTTGTCACAGCCTCATATAGATAATGTGTCAGATATCCTCAACCTTGTTGTTGTCCTTTTCCACAGGCTGTCTGCAATGGTGGGAGTGTGTTAGGACAACGTTGCCTACGAGTGATTTGCCAGTTTTTGGATACTTCAGCCCTAATGAAATCCAATTTTGACCATCAGCTGATGAGCGATATTTGCTTTTCTTCTCAGACTCCCACTCGATTTCCCTCACTGCTAACCCAGTTTAGGTATGTCCAAGATTTATATCACTTCAGGTGACATGAATATTACCAGTGTCAGTAACTGATCCTATAAATTCTCTCTGCTTGTACTGTTCAGTTTTGAGCATTTGTCATAGTAATAGCCTCATAGTAATAGCCCACCTCGCTCGCTATGGCCTGTCCATTATCAGCACACTTTATCACGGCCTAGCCCTCCAGTCTTTCACATGTTGCAGCATGGGCAGGCTATCAATGACGCAATATTTTTTTTTGCCTAACAGACAGCGTTGTATGTGTGGCACAAAAAATGTTCACAGCATTAAAACTGTCGAGAATTTATTGTGGCAGTAAGAATAAATCATGATTTAAAATGGTCTGTATTTATATTGCTGTGTTGAAAGTTAGACAAAGTAAAGGAAAATGCATACAAAAACATATTAGTTTTTGTTTTGTTTATTAGAGAAACAAGGAGAGGAACTAATTTTGTTTGTTTTCTGCACTGGAATAGGCAACCAGCTGATCAAATAAATTTCCTGTGAAAGCACTCCCTTCATTGCTTGGATCTGCCATCATAGAAATGAATAGCACTGAGACTATGTACATGAAACAAAAGTTTATTAAACACTAGATTAAACATGTTAGCCTTGAATGGCCTTATATCTATCTTAATTCTGACTACATACTCTTCCAAGTGCTTATCAGTGCTGGACTTGGCTAGTCCAGGAACGACACTGGTGTGTGGATCACATTGTGCATCAGTGTTGTCTGATGGTTATATCTGAAACTAAGAATTAATTGTTTCTTTACCACATTCCAGACACATCATCCATATCATCACTCAAAGTCATTTGTGCAATTTTTCCTAAAACTACCTTTCTAATCAAATGTAAATCAAGAGTACTTTCTTTGTAACATCTGGAGCCATTGTAGTCCAATTTGGTCCATAGATTCACTGTTATGGGCTTTTCTGTGCCTGTGGTTACTTTTAGAAACCCTGTCTCTTCAGTTTTCAGTGCTTATCAGTTTTATTTTCATTTTCCAAGTTGAGTTGCGTTTCCAGTCCATCAAACCATAGAAAATAAAAGTTCCAAAATCAGTACAGATCTAATTTCTAATTCTAATCTAAATTTCAAAGGCATCACTTTAATTTCATCAGTTGTATACTATGTATTGCATATTTACTAAACTATCAAAAGATTTGATAGCACATGAGCATTTCTTTGTCAGCATGATGAAGTCAGTCATGTAACAAAATCACACATTTACTTCAATGGCAACTAAATATTTTAAAACCCATCCTCAAGAAAGTGTAAGTAAAAAACAATCGTCTACCAAACACTCATCTTCAGGAAAAGTAGTACAGAAAAATCATGTCATTTCAGCCTGGATTTGAGTCAAAATTTGTAATAGACTTTTTTAAAAAAATTCCTCTCTGCAAAAGTTGGTGCCTTGGCAGTTGGCTAATTTCTTCGTGATTTCATGATTGCCAACAATTTATCTTTATGAACTGTGCTCCCTCTCAGAAACAATTACTTGATTTTATTGATTTTAATATGCTCTGAATAATAGTAAGTGTATGTCTCTGTGATCAGATCCCCAGCAATCATGGATCTGGAGGATGTTACAGAGGAACACGAAGTTGATAAAACAGAAGATTATTCAAAGACTCATCATCCTATCAAGTACATTGTAAGTGAAAAGTTACAGAAATTTTATTGGATCCTTTACTAAAACTACTCCTGGCTAAAAATTTTAGTAAGAAAATTTTTTCATATCTTCTCTTATCTGTTATACCTGAATCCTGTCTGAAATCTTGATTTACCCAAATTGTTTTATGAGCAGAATGGCATTGAGATGAGAGCTGGCTGAAAATTGTTCAGTCTCAATTACATATCATGTCTGAATGAGAAATACAGTGTTTAGCGTTCACTGCATGTCATATGATTGAATGAGAAAACATAGCGTTAAGTGTTCACGCATTCACGGTGGACAGTCAAACTCGTGGAACTTTGTTAGTACCCTATTTAGGCAGCCCATTCTAAGAAACTCAGACATCCCATTACTGACTTTCCATTCATATTTTTAAGAAAAATGATGGTGTCTGTTTTTTTCTTCCTCACCAAGGTGTCATCAGCTTTACACATTGACACTGACAGTGCCGGCATTGGGGGCGATTTGCTGCTAACACAGGGCACTTTGAGCTCAGTGGAAGTATTGCCCAGGTAAGTTTCTTCTATACCTTTCACATCATTATGTGATCTAATTCAAGAACACTTAACCTATCATTTTCTGTCACAGAATTGGTTTCACGGGAAGTAGCACACTATGGGGTAGACACTGGTCAGACAAACAATGAAATTTTGTTAGTTTTACCTATATTATTAATTTTGTTCTCAATACTGGAAGAAGCTGTCAGTTTGACAATTGTCTTATTTTCTGTTCATGACAATATTGTTACACTGTTCCTGCTAATGAATTTTAACATTTTGCTTATCATTTAACTTACTGCTAATTAATTGTTTGAGATACTTTGTATGTTTCACGGTGAAAAAAGATAACTAAGTTCCGGTTTTTAACTTTTATTCTTGTTTATCACATAATTAACCCTAAAAAATACATCATTCTCTGAAATAAATTTATTATATAGATAAGATATAATTTCGACGTGTGGAGAGTTTAAGAAAGGCTAGCCAGAGAATGATACTGAGACATGCTGTTTTCATAAGTTTTTTCAGAAAAAAAAAAAAAATGAAAATTCAAAATAGAATATAAATTGCTGAATGTCTTGCCTTCCAGCAAAACCATTGTACATCCACGAGCTGGAAGTACTGATGGTGCAGAAGCAAAACAAAGCACATCAGCTGTAATGGCTACCAAGAAGGCTGGGCTAGCAAATGAAGTCAGTAAAGGTCATCCCAAGAAAACAGGATCCAAGAGATGTGCAGTCTCGTCTAGAGATCAAGAAAACCTGACTGGTTCTCCGGCAGGGAAAGTGACTGTTCAACCAAAGCAAAGGAAGACTGAAACCCAGAGGAATTCACAGATTGCTGATAGTTCTCCTAAATCGTCCAAAGTGAATTCAAGTCAAGATAGTAAGAGTAAATCCAAACATTCAAGTAAATCTTGCAGGAGACGACTTTTACCACAGGTTAAAGGTCAGGCTAAAATAACTGGTTTTTTTAAAGTTTGATTTCTTTGTCCTCTGTAAGATAATTGGGCTCTTTACAGTTGTGACTTGCTTTATCATTGCAATGAAATTTTTAATTTAATTTGATGCAAAAATTTTGGCAAATACAGTACTACATGACATCTGTTTCCCCTAGTCAAAATGTCAGTTGTTTGGAGAAATTCTCAGTCAAAGATGGTGCTACTGCTTTCTGCTGAGGGTGGTGATGGCCATGTAAGCAATGTGAACTGCCTTCCAGAATAGATTTGAGATGGTTATTTCCTAACATACAGATGAATAGGTAACTGTGGGATATGGACAAAAATAACAAAAAATGTCAAATACATATCTGGGTATAAAATGTCAAATACATATATGGGTATCTGTTTGTTATGGGAAATTTCCCAGTTCTGCTCATACTTTTTCCACTGACTTGGTCAAAGTGTTTTATATTGAACTTAAATATATTTTAAAAGGACTGTCTTCCCATGTTTTACTTTTGTCCTGGTCAAAGAGTGAATTTTATAAAATCCTTGCAGTGAAATCTTGATATTTTTCAATCTCTCTACTCCAGATCTAGGCCTACAAGATTAATCTGAAAACAGAAGAAAGGGGAATACTGGAGCATGTTTTATTTTTACTTTTAAGAAAAAAAAAATGAAATGTATATGTAGGTGAACCCAGTTTGGTCAAACATTTCTTCACAGTTTTTATTGACACGCAGTTTGCTTTTAATTAAAAAACAGCTAACATATGAGAGAGTGTCACAAAAACTGCCTGAGATGTTTTGAAGAATGATGGTCCCTGAATGTTTCTCTAAGACCAGGTAACATTTCAAATTCCTTTGTATATTTATTGTTTATGTAGTTAACATAGTTCAACTGTTAACTATAATACATGTATTTGATGAATTTCTGTTGACAACATTTGAATATTTTGCTTGAAAATTGTAATATATATCAATATATACATGTGTTAACCCAATTTCCTGCCTTTGATGAATTAAGGTGGCATACTGCTGTGGCCAGACTTCTTTGTCATTACATGTAATTATTCTCTTGATCATGGAAGCATAAGGTTTCAGCAATATCCCCCCAATACTATTGGGCAATTCTCTTTAGTTGAGCCCATGTCGTTCCAGTTGCTTTCATTTTTCTTCAGTGCATTGTCTCCATGTTTAACCTGGCCTGTTCATTCTTCACTTTCCTGGTGGATTCTACTCGAGGCATATATATATTACTAGGTCACTTGTGGAGGAAAATGCAAATTCATTGAAAGCTCAGCTGTTATAGCCATTCGTGTTATGATGAGCATATAATGGCAGTGTGTGTTGAACTGAAATCCACACCAGCAAAAAAAAAAATACTGCTGTACTGCATGTGTGATATTCCGTTGCCACTGACCAGTGTAATATATATATTGATGTCATAAATGTCCCTTTGTCGTATTCAAAATTACTATTCACATGCATTGTAACACACTGGCCAGAATGCTTTGATTCCAACCCCAAGGTGAGCTGTGAGCGTGCCGCCCTTAACAGCCTGCATATGTGGTGTCTTTGTGGTGTGGTGAGGTGGCTCTGCGTGGCTCCTCCCATAAGGACATAAGGATGGAGTGGTGTATAGTATTTGGTATCAAAATCCTGGCGTGCTTCCCGATCCGGGCCAAAAATTCATGTATTGACTCTCTTGATCGGAGGCTCCTAATCATCCACTACAGGCAGCATCCGGCAGGTTGCAGATAGGGACTTGGTACCGCGTATCGATGTTGACCAGGAGATAGGATTGCCCGTCTGGTGCGGGCAAATCTCCTAGATGGCATGGCGGAAGAACCTCGCGGTACCTTTGAGGTCTTCTGTGGTTCCGTACAGACAAGTCTCTAGAGAGGGGTTGGGAGGCAAGAAGAGCTGCCTCAACGCCCTGAGGTTGACACAGTTGATAAGGACATGCTCCGTGGTTTCGATCGCCACCCCGCAGTGCCTGCACAGTGGGTCTCGTCCCAGGTTCCAGCGGTTTAAGTGGCCCTTCAGCTCCACATGCCCTGTCCTGAGGCGAAATATTTTCCAAGTTGTTGATAGGATCTGTTTTTGAATATCTGGGTTGGGCGCTGTGTAGGGCTCGAGCCCTGCCCGACCCGTCCCAGCGCTTCATCCATCGTTCCTTTGCCGTCTCTTTGATGGCGATTTGGGCGCCTGGGAAGGTGACCGGCAGGGACTCTTGCTCCCCACTTGACCCTGTTTTTGCCAATTGGTCAGCAATTTCATTGCCCCGGACACCGATGTGTCCGGGGATCCATTGCATCACCACCCTGACC